>VZZY01010515.1:1650660-1675050 GCA_013400335.1 Eurystomus gularis
TTTATTTTTATTTTATTTTACTTTATTTCAATCTCATTTCATTTTACTTTATTTTTACCTATTTAATATAACCTTATTTTTATTTCATTTAATTTCGCTTGACATTATTTTAATTTTATTTTATTTTTATTTAACTCTATTTTCTTTTAACGTATTCTGTTTTATTATTATTATTTCATTTCATTTTATTTTGCTTTATTTTTCATTATCCTTTCCTTTCCTTTCCTTTCCTTTCCTTTCCTTTCCTTTCCTTTCCTTTCCTTCCCTTCCCTTCCCTTCCCTTCCCACTGTTTTACTGTTTGATGCTTTACGTTTTCTTTCATTTTATTTTCCCAAACATTTCTTCCTTTCCCATTTTATTTCTATTCCTTTTTTACTTTTGTAATTTATTTTCTATTTCATTTGGCTGTTTTCCCTTTATTTTCTTTATCCTTATTTACCTTTATTCCTTCTTTTAATTCCTTCTCATTCTCTTATTTCTTCTTTGCTTCACTTTTGATTTTTCCTCCCGTTCCCCGCGCGCGGGACCTGCCAGGCTCCGGCTCCACTCTCCTCTCCCGTACCCTCCTCCTGCACTAAAAGGCCTTTTAACCGTTACAGAAGCAGCGGAGTCCCCCGAGGTGGGGCCACTCAAGACCCGTGGGCACATTTGCACCCCAAATTTCCTCCTCTAGCCTAAAAAAAAGTCATTTTTCTGTGTTGCTTCCCTAAGCTCACAATATTCCAACCAGCAGAGCGATCGCACGGTGAAACGCGCAGCGTTCGCTCTACAGCGAAAGACATTTCAAAGGAATAACACAAACCTCCTGGAAGCCCCTTCCCGTCTGTTTTGTGAGCGAGACTGTGTCGGAACTTCCTTGGATCTGGAAGTTTCTCTCCTCTCCCGCTCCCGAACATTCATCATTTCGAGGCTGCCTTAAAAACCGGCGGCGAAATCTCCCCGTATTTTACAGATCAGCATCGGGTGCCTCCAACTGCTCAAGGCTGCGGAATTTCATTAGCACTTGACACGTTAAAAAACAGCGTCGGGTCAGGACAGACACGTTTGCTTTTGCGGCGCAAGATAAAATTGGGTTTTCTGGAGAAAGGATGCATGAGAAATATGTCCCCAAACTGCACCCGGAGCTGGAGCGGCCGCAGGGCCCCGGGCATGCGGCGTTCCCGGCTCCCCGCTCCCCACCCTTGGTTTCCAGTGGAGCACCTCTACGTGATGCTACAAACACCTCAGCACCTCCATGGACACCCGCGGAGAAGGGAACTGGGCCATGGTGGTCCATTTGGCCGCTTCCTGGACAAGGGGTGATGGTTTTGAACTAAAAGAGGGAGATTTAGACTAGAGAGAAGGAGGGAATTTTTGACACTGAGGGTGGTGAGAGCCTGGCCCAGGTTGCCCAGAGAGGTGGTCGCTGCCCCATCCCTGGCACCATCCCAGGTGAGGTTGGCCGGGGCTCTGAGCAACCTGCTCTGGTTGCAGATGTCCCTGCTCCCTGCAGGGGGGTTGGATGAGATGACCTTGAAAGGTCCCTTCCTACCCAAACGACTATGAAGTATTTGAAATACCTCCTCAAAGAGCTCCCCTGGGGCAGGAGATGCCCTGGGGGTATCCAGCTTGACCACCTCTTGGGCCTGCAGCCCTGGGGGACGGCCAACACCATCCCCTTGTCCCTCCTTGTGGGACCACAGCCCACATCAGAACATCCCTGTGTTTTAGAGGACACCCGAGTAATTCAGATTGCTGCAAAACACTTCATTTACTGGCCACATTTTCCAGCAGAGCTCAGGCTCGGCACAACGATGGGCGTTGGTGGGGGGGGATTTGGAAGCTCCCCGCACCTCTCCCAAGCTCCACGGGAAATCCAGCCATGTCCATGGGGAGCTGCGAGATGATGCGTTGCTGGAGACCTCCTGCTCTTCCCCCGGTGCTTAAGCAGGGTGGAAAATCCGAGCGCGGTGACTTGCCCAGGGCCTCCCCCAGCTCTGAGAGCACAGTCTGCTAACGCTTCAGCCAGGAGAATGTCTTCCCTCCCTTCAGCCATGGACATTTAAAAAATGTTCTGTGATGGAGAAAGAAACATTTCTTAAGTACCATTTGATGTCTCGGAATGGCTCCAGGGCGAGAGAAAACATGTTTATTTACTACTATGCTGATTTTAATGCAAAAGATTGGTTCAGCTACGGGAGGAAACAAAATAGGCAACATTTTCCATAATGTCTGCAAAGTGTTCGTGGGCTGACAAAAATATTTTCTTTCTTTCTCTCTCTTCCCTGCTTTTTTTTTTTTAATCTAGCATTTCAAATTGAAGAATGGCTTGAGGGCTGAAGAAATCATTTGATAAAATACCCAACATTTACATTCTTGCAGGAGAAAAGCAAACTACTTTTTTTTTCTTTCCATCTCAACAGTGGTTCAGTGAAGCAGAAGAAACAATCCTGCAGTGTCCCCCGTCCCCTTAACCCTTCCTGGCTGCAGCTCTTCACTCAAACATCAGCTCCTCACTGCAAAGCTTTCGAGATTTGCTTCCTTCTCCAAATCCCAGGTTCTAACGACACTGAAGATGGTTAAAATACACCTTGTGTCTTGCTTCCCAGTTGTATTTCTGGATGCCTGTGTAAGGGAGTCAGCCCGGCTGAGCACCAGACCCACCAGACCCATGGCAAAGCACCTCTGATGGAACCATCGAGCAGAGGAAGTGACCTTCCAGCAAACTCAGTAGTGGACAAGACCTGCAAGATCACAGAATAGAATCGTAGAAACATACAATCATTTAGGTTAGAAAAGACCTTTAAGATGGAGTCCAACTGCTAACCCAGCCCTGCCAGGGCACCACTAAACCATGTCCCTCAGCACCACATCTACGTGGCTTTGAAACCCCTCCAGGGATGGGGACTCTACCACTGCCCTGGGCAGCCTGGCACAGCCCTTCACAACCCTCTCAGTGAAAAAAATTTTCCTAATATCCAACCTAAACCTCCCCTGGCACAACTTAAGGCCCTTTCCTCTTGTCCTATCACTTGTTACTTGTGAGAAGACCAGCTCCCACCTCTCTACAACCTCCTTTAAGGTAGCTGCAGAGAGCAATAAGATCTCTCCTCAGTCTCCTTTGCTTCAGACTAAACAGCTCCAGGTCCCTCAGCCGCTCTCCTCACAAGGCTTGTTGTCCAGGCCCTTCACCAGCTTCGTTACCCTTCTCTGGACCCACTCCAGTACCTCGATGTCTTTCTTGTATTGGCATGCCCAAAACTGAAGATCTTTCTGATCTTCCTCCCTCCAGACCTGCTGCCGTGGGGACGGTCATCCATGTGCTGCCCCCCAGCACTTTGCAGCGGTTGGAATTGCCACCAAAAACCAGCGGAGCAACTCCAGGCTGGAAGAGGATGCTGGAAGAAGTGCAAAAATTAAGAAGTCTGCTGGAGAGACTCCTTTTCCTGACGCAACCCTTCAGAGGCCTTTGCAAAGCAGGCCAGCTGTCACATTACGATGAATTTTTGCAACTGGGACAGAAGTTTTCTTTGTGAGTAGAAGCAGAATTATCTACCCAGTCCAACCCACGCAACCAGTATTTGCATCGCGCTGTGAACACCAAGGCAATCGGGTAGGGAGAGAAAACTACCTGTGCCCAGAACCTTCTACTTTGATGGTACCCTTCAACATAATCGGTATTCATGGGAGAGAGGAGCGGACACAGCAGCCGTGTAAAGTTCACCGCGATTAACGCGCCAGCATGAATAGCAGCACACCACAAACCAAAATGTACCAGGAACCCTTGTTTACATGTTTTATTTGTTTATGGCAGAGGGATTTGCCTTTTCCTCTCCCCGCCAACCCAGCCAAGTGAACCTTGCCAGATGGTGAGTTTTGCTCGCTGTGCTCCAGCCTGCACGAACAGCGACAAACTTTAATGTCCTTGTACAAAACTGAAACCCTGAAGGTGAGGAAAGAGTTGGTTCCTTGGGGGGGTTGTTGCAATCAGTGCAAGCAGAGGTAGGCAGTGCAGGAGGATACACATGTCCTGGCCATGGAGAGCAGGGACTCTCTAGGTGCACACCTCCTGGCCACAAAGCTCAGAATGGGTCCGCAGGTAGGTATTACACCTTTGGAAAACGGAGATAAAGAGGTGAAATGACAACCTGTGACCATCCCGGGAATTTATCAGCTGGCTCTGCCTCGTTAGTCTCTTGCTCCTCTGCTCCTCGACTGCTTTGTGGTGTCTTCATTTCACTTCCCACTCCGGAATTACACTCTGCTCCCATTTGGGAGCCTTGCTGGCGTGTATTTCACTGGGAAAGCTTTAACCCTGCTGCAGTAAATCTCTCCTGGGTCACAGGGGGTCTCATTCCAGCCCAGCAATGTTTTCATGTCAGCCCCCCGGAGATCTCCCGGGAGGCCCAGGGCTCAGAGCTGGCATTTTGATGGTGTCTGAGCTCTCTGAACCAGACCATGACCCTGGGAGATAACTGCCATTGCAGCCTGCTTGTAACATCAGCAATTGCGATCGCCTGGCGCGAGAGCCGTGATGGGACGATGAGCGGTGGGTTCACCACACCTTGCTGACCCATCGCGCCCAAGGAGGGACAGGGCGCTAACACCGCATTTCGGGTCAAGACCCCCAAAATCTTTGCCTAGCCAAAGCTGCAGGGCCCATGGAGACACATTTCTTACCCAAGAGAGCCTTTGGTTTGTTGTCTTTGGTGGCTGTTCAGCTCGGTTGTTTTTTCTCCCGGGGGTATTCTCCCTTCCAGCTTTGAACGTGGTGCGACGGCCTCAGCTATCCCAACCCTCCGTCTGCTCCAGCTCCTGTTACACCCACCAGAAAATGGGAACCACCACTAGCAGGCTTGGCCACCTCGCTCCTCCAGGCAGGGCTTTCCCACATCTCCATCCCCAGTGACACAATGAAGTCACTCATGGGAGAAGACACGGCTCAGAGTGAGCCCGTGGGGTGGAAGCGGATGTTAGAGCTGTTATTTTTTATAAATAAAGCACATACAGCTCTGAGTTCTGTACATTGGACATCTATGCAAGGCTCGGGCATTGCCCTGGTTGACTCGGTTGTTTTGATGACAGCCAGGCTTATCTGTCTTACATGAATATGATTAGGAATAAATTAAAAGAAACAGACACCAGAGTGCCTCCGAGGCGGCCGCGTTGTCCCAACTAAACTGGTACAAGGTTGTGTGTAAAGAGGTTTTGCTTGTTTGTAAACAGAGAAATCCTTCAGATCCTGCCTTGAGAGCTGCTCCAGAAGCACAAGGCACCGCTTGCTTCCAGCTGGGCCTCCCATGAGGTGAGAGTAGGACAACAGCAGAAATAAAGCGTCGTTGGCCTGTTTTAATAGTTATTTATTACATAACGGTTTGGTGACTATGCAAAGAGGAGAAGAGAAAACCCAGCCCCGGGAGGCATTTTCCCTCTGGCTGTTAATTCACGTGCAGGGCCTAAATGCCCCGGCTCAGCTGAAGTTGCCGGGCTCTGATGCTGGAAGGCTCCTGACCTCCCCAGACACAGACTGCAGACTGTTTTCCCAGGAGCAGCATTAAAATAAAATTTCCAGAAAAATATCCACTTTCATCTTAAAGACTCAACATGTTGGCGGATAGAACCCCTACTTGTAAATGCTCGTGGTATTTCCTTGCCTTTACTGCTCAGAAACTGTATTTAACTTGAACTGGCAAAATTCACTGGACTTTACAGGTCACTCTCCGCTCGACTGCTTTCTCTCAAAGGTCTGACCATGATTTCTGCTCCCAGATGCATCATCTTTCTCTTGGCTGCGTGAGCAAATGTCTCGTTAGTGCAGGAACTTCTGTACCCAGCAACTTGTGTGACCGCAACGACCCTCGTTCGATCAGCCCCTGCTGCAGGACGTTGCATTCGAGGTCACCTCTTTGCTTTAAAGAGATTGAAACACTCCTTTCTGGTTTAGCAGAGTGAAGCTCTGGTGAAGCTGGGCTCTGAGTGCTCCTGGTAACATGGAGGGGTGTCCGCAGCCAACCTGGAGGTTGTGGGGACACCGAGCAACACCCTGTGATGTCCCTGCAGACCGATCCCAGGCTTCTCACAAAGTACGTCTCCTTTTTTTTGATACGACCATTCAAAGTCTTTCTTGAATAATAATTGTAATTACTTCAAAGTTGACTGCTCAGTTGACCGCTCAGTTATTATTGCTCAGTTGAGCAAACAAATGGTGTTCAGCCTCTCCCTTCAGGTTCCCTTCCATCCCTCACCACGTTGCGATTCAGATGCACAGAAACACAAGCAGGATGCCTCAAATCGAGCAGCTCAGGTTACCCTTGGAGGTGCAAATAACTCTGCCCTGGTGGAAAGGGGACCGGTTGTTCCACGTGTCTGCTCTGCAGGAGACAGTGATGCCCTCAGTGAGAGTGTGAAGCTGCCTGAGATGAAGTCAGGTGTTTAATTTTTCTAAGTTAAGCATGTAAATGAGACTGGCATAATTGGTCTGTGTTCCCCTTTCCTTTCCGTAGAAGAACGTTTTGGGTTGAAGTGTCTGTGCTGTGATGGATACAGCAAGTCACTGCTGTCGGAGCCATGATTCATGAGCTGATGCTGCAGTGCTGGAGGTGGAAGCGGATAACCTTGGCTCCCTGCTCCTCCTCTGCTGGGAGCCCTGGATCCAGTGTCACTAGCCACTGGGAAGCGGCCCTTTCAGCCCTGGAAATGGGCTAATACTAATCCCGCACCCACTGAAGGTTTTATCTGCGAACGTGAGCGTGCAGGCAGCTCAACCAGCAGCCCTAGGTCTTCTCCAGTGACAGCCAGTGACGATGGGCTGGCAGAGGAGATGGAGTAGCCCTGCCTCCCCACAGCTCTGGGCTTGGCCCAGATATCTCCTGAAATATTGCTGCTGGACACGAGACAGTCTGGATTTTTATTTTGAGCGATCGAGGTGATCTTCTGAATGACTAAGCGATAACTTAATTCATGGTAAGAATTTTAATGTCTCATGACTGTGAAATTTCCTAAATACTTAGCTCCAACATAGTGTGAGAATGTCCTGAGAAAACAGCGCCCGACTGCCAGCTCCTCTCCCACCTCCCCTGCCTGCTCAGCCCAGCCTCTCCCAGGAGAGGAGACGACGGGAACCGGGAAGTGCTCAGAAAATTACAGGACCAAACACCAACCTTTCAGCAGCAAGCCACACGGGGCAGGGAAACCACGAGTGGGAAAGACACCCTGCAGCGTGAGGTGCCTTTCCCACCTGCACAACGATACCCATAGAGGATGCTCTGCAGGGCCTAGCCGGGTGTAAATAACGATATAATGTGGCACCAAACCCCCAAGACACTCAGAAAAACAAGACGAGCCAGGTATTTGCCTGCTGGGCTTGTCCAGTAGCCACTCTCCGAGCCCACTGCCACACCATGGTGGCCACGCTGGCATTCCTCCCAGCCAGCCATACCATACATGACCTCTGCACCATCAGTCAGGAGCATCCAACCTACCGCAGAAGAGATTTGGAGAGAGAATTGTGTCCAGATTTTCTGCCATTTGGAAAAGTGGCAGCCCATCACCCAGCACCCCCAAGTCCCACCAGAACACACATTTTCATTCTCCCTTCTACTCCATAGGAGCCTCTTGCTGCTCCACAGGATTTGGGTTGGAAGGGACCTACTGCTGGGGCTGAACCCCTGCGAGGAGATCATCCAAAGAGCTCCTGCAGCACCACGGACGCGGCCAGGAGCTCGTGCTGCTCTCGGCAGAGCAGAACCGATGGCTGGCTGTCAGTGCCAAGCAAGGTTGTGCTCATTTTTCAAACTCAGGCTATTTTAGTTTCTCTTTTGGCAGAAATCAGGAGGGGGAAAAAAGTAGAAGGAGAAAATTTTATTGCCTTTGATGCTACCCTCTGCTACAAAGGAAAAATGTAAATTTCTCTGGGCCATAATCTTGCCTATTAAAGTTATCTTAGAAAATATGTTTAGTTACAATCAAACCAACTTCTCCCCAGGACAAACGCTCCATGTGATTTGTTCTGCAGAGCTGATGGAGGATTTTAATATGGCAGCTACGGCAAAAAGCAGATCCTGAAGATGATCTCTCTTATAAGGTTGGGGCACTGCACACAAAAGATTTCCAAAGGGACTCTTGCTGCTGAAGTCAAGCCAAAACTCTTAATATTTCCCACACAACCAGAGTGTGATCTTATCACAGAAGCCACAGTCAGAGCCCGTGCATTGGCACAGCTCCTTTCCTGACACTGAGAAAGACTTAATTTTAGAAAATTTATAGTAATAATGATCCCCAAAGTCAATTGTTACGCGTTATTCTGTATTTGCCCTGGTATCTCTACCATTAAAAATAGAGAGGACAATCCAAGAAAAGCCATCGCATCGGGACAATGCCTGAGCGATGAGAAAGAGCTTCACCAGCCGAAGATCTATTGGAAAGAAGACTTCAGCCCATTAATTCTCCAGGTTTCCCACAACAGTTTGGAGAGCTTTTGTTTCCCATTGTTATAAAACAAATTCCTAATCCACTCTTCATTAGGAGCTCTGCAGCAATGTGACATCCCACCCAGCCCCCAGACTCATCCATCGTCGCGGGATGTCTCGTACCTGCTCCGAGGTGCTCCCTGCTCCCGCCTGGGCTGGGCTCACTGGCGCCAGGCAGAAGGAGGAACTGGAGCACCAGTTAATGCACGCAAAAGCATGGGAAAAAACCTACTGTGATTTACCCACACAGAGTTCAATAAACATTAGATCTGATGGCATTCATTGTTTTTTCATAGCATGCTCGATTACTGCTTCAGTTATTGCTCAAATGACATCATTCCTGGCACAGGAATTGATTGATTTTTTAATGAATATTCATACGGCATTTCAGCCAGGAGTAGGCATTAATATTCTAAGAAAGAAGAATGAAACGTACATCCTAATTTAATGAATGATTGTAAATATGTATCTGATGGATAATGTGACGATGAGCATTTAAAAAGGCATCCATAGCCACCTCGGATGCTTTCTTAGGAGCAAAGGGGCAACCAGAATGCAGGCAGAGCAAGTGGGGTGAGGGAAGAGGTGGGACTGGGCCACCCCATGAGGGTTCTTTGCTCAGCTCGTCATCACACAGATCGCTGGTTGCTCAGGTTGGGATTCTGCACCCAGCCTGGCCCGCACCTTAAAATAAATGATTTAATTATTTAATAAATTTAATAAATAATAAAAAAAATAACAATTTTAATTTAGTAAATAATTAATAAATTAATTATTACTATTAAATTGATAACGCTTACTGACCCTCGGTGATGCTGGAGCGCGATGTGGTAAGCGCTGGAAAGCAGCAATGAGAGCAAGCTGTGAAGCTCTCCACAAAGAGGCAGGAGATGAACAAGGGAGACGGGAGAGAGCCCTCTGGGTGCTGGGCACCCATCCTGCCCCACTGCCAGCACCTGCCATCCCACCCCAGAGATCCCAGGGCCCTGTTGGAGCTGGTCCTGCTGGGGCAGGCAGGTAGAGCGTAGCTCTATCCTCCGTGGAGCTCTGTCATGTTCAATACCCTTCACCGTATTACGAATTCAAGGCTCGTGGTCCCCGAATGTACATATATTTGTCAGACACTCTTAAGATGTCTCCCTGTTCTGAGAGCTGATCCTTTGTGAAGGCAACAGTTGTAGCACTTAAACAGCGACAACGGGCTCTGTTCTCTCCCCTTACGCCAGTCCCAGCTCCAGAAAGTGCTAAAACACGGGCTTAGCGCGTCGCTGCTTAGAGCCTCTTAAACGGGCGTTTAATTTAAATGCGTGTTCAGTCCCGTGGGGCGAGCACACACCTGAAGCATCTTCTGGAAGCAGGGCTTAAATCAGGGCATCGCCATTAAAGTCACCGAGGTGACAGGCGTGAAAGGCTATTTATACCCAGCGGCTTTCTATTGTGCAAAGGAGAGAACAGGCCCTTCTGCTGACAAAGCAGAAACGTGCCTCATCCCCACGTCAAATGCAAAAAGTAATACCCTAAATTCACTGCAACCTTCACAGAATCCCAGCCACCACTGCACTGAAACCTCCCCTGTCTTGAGACCAAGGAGCAGGGACCCCAACGGGTGTTTTTCTTTCCCTCTCCAATCGAATCAACCACTTGCTATTCCTCTTAGCAGCTGGCAGCTGGCTGGGAAAAAAAAAGATACCTTTGCAGGCCAGCTCCTGCAGCTCTGACTCCAGGAAACAGGGAAGGAAAAGGGCTCTGTCCTCTCCAGCACCCTGGAAGAGCAGCCCTGCAGCCAGGGCTCTTGTTTGCGCATCAAGATGCGTGGGACCGAGTTTGCCGATAAAAATATATACAAAGTTATGCTTGGTATGGAACAAGCAGGCAGTAGCTGCTGAAGACTTCACAACACCCTGCTTTTGGCTTGCCTCCAAAATACCAAAACAAAACAAAATTCAGTTGGCATCTCTGCAGATTGAAGCAAGTTTTCTTTCTGCAGCAATTGCTGAACAAACGTTTCGATACTGTGCCACCGCCCCCGTCCCTGCGTTCTCCCCCGAATCATGCGCTGGAAGGATGGAAAAGATGTTCAAGGTCACGAGCAGACTGTGAACAAACGCGGCTGTTGCCTGTCTCTGTCCTCGGTGGTTCCACTCCATTGTGCCAACCCACATGGAGCACCAGCTGAGGGTGATGGGTGTGTTCGCTCACTGGGACCCTCCGCAGGGTTCTCCAAACTTGCTCCAAACGTACGGTCCCACTCGCTTCTTACTATGCTGGGGGCTTTTGGAACCAACCCCAGGGAGGTGCAGCTTGCATACCTGGGCTGAATTCACAGAATCATAGAATGGTTTGGGTTGGAAGGGACCTTAAAGATCATCTAGTTCCAACCTCACTGCCATGGGCAGGGACACCTCCCACTCGACCAGGTTGCTCAAGGCCCCGTCCAACCTGGCCTTGAACACCTCCAGGGATGGAGCATCCACAGCTTCCCTGGGCAACCTGTGCCGGTGTCTCACCACCCCTTGGACGAGCTGTTCAACCCCCTGTGCTTGCCGTTCACATAGGAAAAGCAAAGCCACCTCCCTGCTGATGGTCCCACCCATAAGCTGCTCTCAAAGGCACCAAAAGGGTGTTTCCATGCCAGCTGGGAAGCACGGCAGCAACACGGGAGCTACAACGGCAGCAAAGTCAGGCAGGACAAAACCCGCAACAGCGGCCTGAAACGAGGGACTTCAGGATTCGGCCTCGTATTTCTTGTGTGACACACCAACCCAAAGCAACGTACATCTTCTGTGCATGCTCACCTTGCAGCTTAACCTTACGAGCATCGCTTTCAAAATGTTTTATTTATTTCCTCAGGAACAGGCAGTTTTGTTTGAGAAGAACACAAGGTGAAGCCCTGACCCTGCTGAAAGCACTGAGAGTTTGCCACTGACTCCAGCAGAACTAGGCATTTACCCAGAGCTATAACCAGGTTTCAGGGGCTTGGCTCTCGCTTGGGTTCTTTGTTCCTTTAAAGGAAGAGACCAAAAACCCTATAGCCCTTTCATGCACGCCCAACCTTCCCAAAGAACAGAAAAAGCAGCATCAGTCCCCTCCTGCCCTCTCTGGTAAGCACTTAGAGCCCTTGAAGCGTGAAATTTGCTTGTCCTTATTGTAGCACATTGCTATCATGCCGTTACTGATCAGAAAAATTATCCTGTGTTTTCTCAGAGCCAGGCACCACGTCCATCCCTTTCTGAAGGCGTTCGCAGCATGTGAATATAGGCACATTTTAAACAAACGATCTCTGTGGAAGCCTCCCCCTGCTATCACCACGAGAAGCGCGCTCCCCTGGCTTTGGGCAGCCAGATTTCAGAAACTCGTGTGTTTCTGTGATTTCTGACCTGGCTAGCGCTGCAAAGCCCTCCCAGCAGCCCCCTTAACACACCAACAGCTACTTCACAACGAGCCTGCCCACGTACCCAGAGGAGCTCTCTTTGTATAGTGTCTTAATCAGTACATAAAATGCTTTCAGTGAAATGCTGCCTTCTTCTGTTTATTTGTCACAACTGATGCTCTGGTGAACAGTAAAGAGGAAATTTGCTGGCAAATCAGCGCTACCAGCTTGGTTCGTTAGGCAAGGCTGGAGTACAAGAGAACTGCGTGCGAGACCCCGCCGTGACTCGCGCCGGACCCTCGGTCCCTGAAGCTCAGCAAGTTGTACAAATCCTGAAGGCACATCATCCTCTCCTCAACTGAACCCGGCAAAACCCGGACAGCGTGTTTATGTCACAATATAAGGACCGGGTGATTAAAAGGACGCAGGCTGATTAAATCGATGTATGCACGAGAAGAATTCACCCTCAGTTTTGCTAAGAACACCTCGCAGCTGCAATCTTTTAGGAGTTTTAGGAGGGCAGGCAGCTCCCGCGCCCGCCTCGCCCCCAGCCCCGCTGCATTGCACAACGCCAGCTTTCGGCTCTGCCACCAGACAGTTTGCAGCCAGCCTCACATGGAAAAGAGGGAAGTAGCTGCGCCCGCATTGCACAGAACTGCAAGCAAACGCGTTTCCAAGAAACTATTAAGCAGCGTTCATTTGAAGTTTAAATAAAAAACAAAAAAAAAAAACTTGGAAGAATTTTTTCTTGGCTTGGAGCTTTTTATGACACTCAGAGTCTAAGTGAAGTGTGTCCAGGCAACATCAGTATCGCAGCAAAGCCATACAGCGATGAGGGGTCTTGGGCGCTGAGGGATGAAGCGGGGATCCAAGTACTCCCCAGTGCCAACCACCCACTGGTGTGTCCCCAGCCACTGTCCCCTTCCAGCAGCCCCCAGGGCCCAGCCGGGCACCTCAATGCTCTCCCAGCCCGGGCAGTGACGGTGAAGGAGCCGGCGGGTGCATGGGCACACGTTCCCTTCTGCTGAGCCTGCAACGAGGCAGCACCGTCCACACCAGGGACTGCTGCTGGGCTCTGCCAACGCCTGCCCAGCCAAAGGCCACTCCATCGCCCCCCAAACCCCCTCCCTTGGCTGGGATGAGCTTTGGCCCCAGATGAAGGCGGCTCACTGGGGTCAGCCCTGCACTCGGGCTCCCAGGGCTGTGCGGGTGCCTGCACCCAGGGATGCTGGCAGGAGACTCACCAGGACACGGTGGCTCTGCGTGAAACGGCTCCTTTGTGCCGGGTGGGAACACAAAGCCGGGCGTAGCACACAGCAGCAATTGTTCCTTCGGAGGTTTGCGTGGACAAGGCCACTGTCCCCCGGCGGCTTCAGACACCCTTGATGTCAGAATAAATGAACAGGCATCATTAAAGTAACCGCATTAGGCTTTTAAAATATACATCGCCGCAATTTCTTTTTGAAATCATTGCTCATTTTGAGAGGCAGGGAGATAATACTCCTCTGAAAAAAAAAAAAGCTCTTTGCCCATCTAAATTCTCCCCATTACTGAGCAAATGGTTTGCAACAACAAATTTATTCCGCAGCGTCTCCGGTGCTCCTTTTTGTTTGAAAAAGCCACAAACAGATTGTGATTTTTCTCTAACAGATACACCATCTGGGAAATTTTTCATGCAACTCCTTTCCTCACTGGGAGCAAGTCACTCAGAGGGGAATTCCCAGCAGAGAGCAGGCTCTGAAGGGATGGGTGGTTCATTTAATTAGCATGCATAATTGCGACATCCTTACTCAGGCAAAACTCTCACCAGGGCCAATGGGAGATTTTAATTTTTTAAAAAAGAACCAGCTAAGGACTTTGGTATTTGATTCCTGGTGCTAACACACGGCATCTTCCATGCAGGAGAAAGTTGGCTTTTGGATGTATTAGAGACTCTGACTTACTACAGTCTTGTGCATCCCGGGGCAGGACGCGGCCCTTCGAGCCCCATCACGGGGCCGTGCGCTGGCGGCAGAGGAGCCGTTCCCTTTCGCACACTTACCCTGCTCGGAGGAACATCACACATTTTTGGAGCACTCGCTCTCTACAGCCAGCCCAGTGTGGGGTGGAGGTCAGCGGGGGAAGAGGCTCTCCAAAACCCGACACGCAGCAGCTCGGAAAAGTGGTGCATTTATACAGCCCCTGTGCAAGCTACGTGGTCTTTTTTTTTCCTCTCCCAGTAGATGAATTTATCGCTTGAGAAAGATGCGGGAGACACAGGGATGCTCCTTTCACCTACGCTAACTTAAAGCTACTCCCATGGTGCAGCAGCACACAGACAAGCCTTGAAGTGCAGCAGATCCGCAGCCTTGATTTCATGCCACCCGAGCGCAGAGGTCGGAGCAGGTCCCGACAGCCCAGCTCTGCTCTCACCTCAGCACAGTTTTGATAGCTGCACAAGAACATCTTACACTAAACAATTTTCACCGGCTCATTACTGGACAAAACTTTGCTTTGAACTGACATTTTCTGGGCACGATGACTGCTTTGAAGCAGGAAGACAAAATTAGCGCGGAGAGTTGGCAGGTGAAGAAATGAGAAGGTTTTTTTTTTTTTCTTTTTCCCCAGCAGCAGAGCTGTCCAGGAGCTATGGAAACCTTGTTTGGCTAAATAAAAACGCAGAAAGATAACAAGACTTCATATTTTCCAGCAGTGTCTTCACTGGAACAGCATGCTATCTGTGTGTGCTAGAGGCTCCAGAATAGCCAAAGCCACTCCTGAAAATAAACTGTGTTATTTTCCACTACTTGTAGTAAATGTTGTCTCCTGCCTCCCCGGGAGGGAAAGGAACAAAACCAGTGACTTGTGAGAACCCTGGGAAGAATTACAACGAGATTTCTGCCAGGTAAGGCCCTTTTGGGCAAGGGGCTGGTCTCTTCTCCAGTTTGCTCCCAGTGCCTTTTTGAGACTCACACGCATAGATTGGGTCAGATCCTGCCCCTGGCTTCTTTTACAGAAAATGGCAATCCTGACCCTAAAGCTGGACAGACAGCAGCAAAAGGCTCAGCTTCTGGAGCATGTTTTGGGAGGAAGCGGAGTTTGCTGGCACGGCACCGTGCCTGCCTTTGAGGAACCCCAAAGCCATCCCTGGGGACCCCTCGGGCTGGGGCATGGGGTCATTGGGCTTCCCAGTCTGGGCCAGTTACACTGGCTGGAAACTCATTCTAGGAACCGGGCATACAAGTTCTTCCCTGGGAGACAGGAAAGGCTCAAGAGATGTATCTAAAAATAACATTAATAACAGAAAATGCACATTTATATAGTCCCTTCCTGAGCCTTCTGCTGTCGTTGGGTCCGATACCCCACAGCACTCAACCAGCTTGGCCATCTGCCGCTGTGCTAATAGCACCAGTCCCATTTTTGAGCTTTGCTTAAGGTCTCGTACATAATACCGAAAGTAAAAATACACCCACCCTTGTCCAAATAATTCTCTCCTTTTGAGACTTCCTTCCCCTTTCTTTTAAGTCCTCCACTGTGACTCCTCAGCTGTTAAGCTGGGATAGCAGAAAGGGGCATCTCATACACACACGGGGATGTGGGCTGCTCTATCCACACAAAAATTTCTCCGGTTCACCTCCAGCTCGGTCTGCAATGGTCCTCTCTGAGCTGGTTCTCTGAAGCCTGAGCCTCCACTGGCTCCATCCTTGCCAGCCACTAGAGAACAAGTCCTGTCCAGCATCGATTTTAGGGTTTTATGCTGCTGCACATCACTTTCCACATAAGAAGAATATGAATTATGAAGAACACGAGAGGAATATTCCTCTTTATTCCCACAGGAAGCATCACAACATCTCGAGACAACACAGCTCTGCACAAGCTCAGCTCCACGCAAGGAAAGGAGGAAAGACGAACCCTCTAGTAATTAACTGATGTGCACCAAAATGCGAAGTGACAGCTCTTTCCAACCACTCCAGCGCCCACGGTGGGCAATGCAGTCTGCTTTCCAGAGCCAAAGCCTAGGAGCTGGAAGGCCGGGCTGAGCTCCTGGCTCTCCTCCTAAGTCACTGCTGAATGACCCTTTAAGGAGGTACAAAGAGGTATTCTACTCAACTCTCAGCAAAGCATAACCACAGAGGGCCTGATTCTCCTCTAACGTGCACTTGCTCTGACTATCTGCACCAGTGCAAACAGAGGCTGAAGATCTGGGACACCCCCACATCAGAACGATACCAGCATCGTACGACAAAGCCCTTCCTTTTTCTTCCCAACCAATCAACCCAGCAACATGCTAGAAAAATCAGTTTCATGTAGGTGGCATGTTTCATACAGAATTTAACAGGCACCCAAAACACCAGCTGGTGTCATGTTCCGAAGAGCTAACGAGGTGAAGCTCCAACACCTCAGCCTCCTTCAGACATTCACAGGCTCAACAACAGGGCAAGGAAGCTCTGCCACCACACGTGCCATCATCCCGGGCCTGAAGTCAGCGCAACGCAGCCGGAGCCTCTGTCACTTGAACGCCGGGAAAGCTCTGGAGTGAGCACGACTCATGGGGGAAGTTCTCCAAAGGGGCTGGCAGGGCTCTGGCTGGGATGGACATCCTCTCCCAGATTAGCATTTCTAGTATTTTTCCTGATTATTTTTGAGGCCATTCTAAACCCAGTAAGTGTAATAGAGATACAAAAAGAAAAGAAAGAAAGAAAAGAAGATGACAGGGAACAAAGTTGCTGCTCTCGCCGTTCAGGATGGAATCAGCGTGAAGGAATGGTGAAATGAAAACTCCAAAAATTGTAGTTATACCCATCTATATAGCAAGAAGGGAAGACTCAATGCATTTTGGAGACAGATCCATCCCTCCCACGACCGATGAATTCATAAAGAGTGAAAAATCCAAAAGAATACGAACTTTCCCCGTGGGGCATAGTTTGCAAGTACCTGCTCAACAAGAAATATTTCTGGCAAATCATTATAAGCCACTTGATTGACTCTTGAAAAGCAGAAAGTTCAGCTTGCCCTGTTTCCTTATGCATATCCTAAAAAGTTATGGTTCCTCCACTCCCCATTTATTAAAAATGCCAAGTTTTTCAATTAAACCAAATGGGGAAAACCACCCCAGATTATTATTTGCATATATACAATATTTATTACCTTTATTTTCCCTTTCTCCCTCCCTCAGTTGTGGCTTGGCTCCCCTTGAGATTGTAAGGAAGTTTTAGAATCTCAGCTCCTTGAGAAAAAAATATTTTGGCAAAGCAATCCTAAAAGCTTTAAGAAAATATCTCAGATTTAAACCCACTGAATTTAAATTCTGAACCATTACCAAGATCTTACTTATTCTGCAATCTCCTGGGGATGTTGTGAGGTTTAATTAGCTCTAGTTGGAAAACGCTTTGAAGAGGAAAGTGCCATGGAGGTGCCAAACACCGCTCTGCTCACGTAGATCTAAAATGTTCAAATTATTACATCATAAAACAAACCATTTGAAAATTAATTCCTCTTCCTTGCCAGTATGACTTCAAAGGGACCTCACTTCCCCCCGACGCTGGTAGGATCATACCACCTGAGCACTGCAACGTGTCCAAGGGCTGGTAAGGACCAAGAATCAGAGTGGTTTGAACACCACCGCACCTTGGAGGCCTCCTCCTCAATTATTTAATCTTGGGGTTGTCTCTCTATGCAATTGCAGCCTTGAGATTCAGGGCATTCTGACAGGTACTTGGCTTCACTTCCCACTGCCTTCTAAGCAACTTAGCCCCAAGGTCTATCTCGAGGAACATTTGGGCATTTGGCAAACATTAATTTTTGCGATTTGATAAGGACATGCACTTCTTCCTCGGCACACACCGCTGGATCTGGGTGCCAAGGGCTGACGGGAACTCTGTGCAGTAAAGCAATGAACAGCAACACACAAGCCCTGGTCCGTTCGGTGGCTCTGCAGGTGTCACAGAGCAGATTTAGGCTGCTTGAAGAACCACCGCCAAAGGTAGCGGCAAAAGTGGTTTCATCGAAGTAAGAGGTTGCAGAAGTGAAGCTTAACAAAGTCCGATGGCAAGGTTCGATCTATTAGTGCACAGAGGATATAACAACGATTCCAAGTCACCAGTACAAGACATTAATGCCCTGTGGTATGAGGTTATTCGCAATCTTGGTCACTGACTGAAGATCTGCAGTTGGTAAGGGGTCTCTCAACCCCAAGGAATACACTTGGGAGGTGTCCCAGCTCAAGGGGAGGTCACCGCCATGCAGCCAGCTGCTTAGCAGGAAGAGCTCAAAAAAAGCTCGCTCAGGCTGTCATATTTATGGAATCAAGTGGTTGGCTTGTAGTCAAATTACATGTGACGGAAAAGGTAAGTAGGAGACTCCTTGTACCCACAACCTCCTTTGTTCCTTGACCGAATTAGTCTTACAAGAACCACCTGCTATTCATGTGTTAATCGCATGATCAGTGTTCCGGTTTCCCAGCTCATACACATCAAAGCTCACCGTGTCACCCTGTTCCTGTGTGGGTTTTCAAAGAACAGCTTGGAACTAGAGAAGTTCATGACCTAGTCACAGCCTAGACCTTTACTTCCTTAGGAGCCTGAACCAAACTACAAGTTTGGTCAAGCAGTTGAAAGCATCCATCACAAGGAATGACCCACCAGCGGAAGCAGCCGTGGGTGGGAAGCCCAGCAGCACCCGTATGCACCACACTCCACCCTTCGTTAGAAGGAGCGCTGAAATAGAGCCACTCCGAGGTGGAACATGGTCCTACCATCCAACCAGTCTCCATGCTGTGCCTCCTGTGAAGGGTGAGCTGCTCCTGAGATCCCCATCTGGTCGTTCAGCTTGCACTAGGGTTGTCTGCTGGCCACCTGGCCATGTTTCCTGCAGAAATTCTTGAGCGCAGCCATCCCAGGAGTCCCATGGGCTGCACACCAGAGCTGCAGCGCCCCAGGCTGACAGCTGTACTGGGGAGGAAAGCACTGGGCTGGGAATTACTGGGAATTCCCTCTGCCTACAGCGCAAGCTGTAGCTCAGACCTGCAGGACACCAAGGACCCGCAGTCCAGAAAGCAATCCCATAACAAGGCTCTGGGGAGCTCAACAGTTAGGAGGAAACTTCCAGACACCAGTTTGTGACATATGCTGACACTACACTTTCCTGCAGAAACAGCCTCTGGCTCTCGCGGGGCTCATCTAAAGTTCACACCACCACGGCCCGTTATTTACCCAGCTCTGCGTGTTCAGGCTGCGTTATCTCTAACACTTAATAATGAGATAATTTCTGGGTTTGCTTTAACTTTGGGCTTCAGAAAGAAGCTTCTTCTACTTTGCATCCATAAGCTTACAAATCAAAGCACGTCAGCAAAAGACTGGGGTATTCGCGAGCTGAAATACGAAGCATCCTTCCCTGTGTGCAACCTGGCTTTGTTCTCAACCACATTCATACCTCAGATCAAAGAGGTCAGAAAAGAACAGTCACATATTACCAGTTTCGCTTATTTTATGATCAACTCCATTGATTTCACAGGGGAGGGGGGAAAAAGGGCCTCCATTTTTACCAATTTGTTTTTAAATAGTCCTTTCAAGAGCATGGGGGAAAGAGCAATACGCCATTATAAGGAAAAACAAACAAAACCAGAATAAAAATAAACTTCAGGCCAGCTTCTGGGCTCCATAAACAAAGAGCTACTTGACTGATGGCCGACAAACAGTCTGACATCTTAGATCAAGACCAGTAAAACCGAGCTTCATGCTTAACTCCCTTCTTGAGCTGTCTGTAAAGCTCCCAGTGACCCCACTCTTGCTGCTGCAGAGGTAGGAGGGAGGATGTTTTCTGTAGTCACAGAGGACAATTATTGCCCTGTCAGATTGTACTCTGCTTTCAGCCTCTCCCAGGTAAGGCAGCCTCATCTCACCGTATGCCGTAATTCAGAAGTACCCCTGTGAGAAAACTGGAACTAATCCATCCAGGGAAAAGTAGAACCAAATGCCACGATCTAAACACCACAGACCATTGCAACGGGTTCCCCTTAATCACTGCAAAATGACAACATATTTGCCATGACTGGGAATTTGAAGAGCACAGAATATCAAACTCTGCTCCCAACGCTCCAGCGGATTTGTTCTACTGAAGCAAGACTCAATTACTCGGCACTAACTGCCTGAAAAACACAAAGCTACATAATGACGTTAAAGTGAACGGAACAGTATAGTGGGTCAAAAGCAAGTCTTGCAAAAATCTAAAAACAGGAAAAACAAACAAACCCAAACCACCATAGCCCCTACACTCTGTTGAATTTGCCCCCATATTCTTAGCAGGAAATATGTAAAATGCAAACCCCCTAGAGAAGGGGGAACACGGCTCAAGCAGGTACATATTACGTGCCTGAGACATTTTTAAAAAAAAAAGGTGAGGATGGTTTAAGAGCACTGGGTCTAAAGTTACCTGGCTTCTGTCCTTAGATAAATCGCTGCCTTTTCTCCTTATTCCACAGGAATACAGGCACAGCAGCAAGGCAGGCTCCTATGGACTAGAGGAAACTTAAAATATTAACTCGTACTGTGCAAATTAAAACACACCCAATCAAGCGTTGGACTTTGATAATCAAAATGGCACCTCAAAAAAATACAAATGTCAGAGGCAAGTACGTTAATTTATCAATAAAAAGTACCACTGATAAATAAATTAATTTATATGAAAACGAAAAGAAGATATTGACACATTTTGGGCTAGAAGAAAAGTCACCCTCTCGGCCCACATGCGCTTCTTTTATTTACATATCCACAAACACCATGAAACACCATCCCAGCCCCCCCACTAGCAGCATGGTCACATGAATTCCATAGATGAGCAGTTCATTCATGAGGCTGAAGTCTACCCGCCTTCGCCCCAGTAAGAGGAGGATGATGGAGAGTTTGTACTGGAAACGCAGAAAGATCCGGATGCCAAGGTACTGAAGGCAAAACAAGATCGAGAGTGCCACCCAGAGGATGGAGGTAAAGAGGCTGCAGCTGAAATACAGCAGGAATCGGATGAATCCATACATCCATCGGGATTTGAGATAGATGTCGAAATTGTTGTACTTGGTGCGCACCAAGTGAGTGGTCCTCACCGGGCCACAGGCCGAATGCAGGCAGGTCGTGTGGGGGCCGTGGAACGAACGGACCCGGCGGGGAATGGGGATTACAGGCATCAGGCACCCCACCGGTCACAGAGTCCCAGGGCAGGATTTACAGGGCACATATCAAATATTATCCATTAACATGGAAGAGATCCAACAGCCTGGGAACGCTAACTCGTGGCTGAATTTCCAGGGAGGAAGAGACCTGCAGGAAGGCAGAGAAGGAAAAGACATTTCAGTAGCCGCAGCGGGAGGAGAGGCAGCGCGGCAGATGCTCTCCGGCTCACGGGCACCGACAAGGGCTTCGCAAAAATCTCAACTTCTTCACTTATTGTTTACCAGGCAGACACAGAAACACAATTCCCTTGCCATCATCACCGAGGCAGGCTCCAAACAGCTCCCTAGCAACAGGCAGGGTCAGCACTAGTCATAACCTGTTAGAGGAAAAGAACTTTGTCCTGGAATTACTCCGGCTAATTCACAGATCCTTCTTCATCAAAGAGCCATACTGCAACAGTCCACCCAGGCGAGCAGGAATATTAACATACGTGTTTGCATAGATCCTATCTCTTTTAAAGGGGAAAAAAACCAAGTACTTCTGCGAGTGAATTCCTCAGCCCAGACACAGCGGTGATTCTAGATTCTGCTCCTTTCAAAACTTGGCAAAGCTTCACCAAACAAACAAATTGAAAATAATGGAAGGTCTGGCAAGAACAATGAGGCAATCGTGTTTTTCACACCCTACAGGATGTGCCTCCCCTTGCCCAGCCAGCCTTGCGGGCTCACTGTCACTGCATCCCCCAGCAAGGCACCTTTCAAAGACAGCTACTAGTTTTGTTTCTCCCTTTGGGACTCACAGAGATAAGTGAAATATCTTGATCTTCTGGAGTGTTTGGGACTTATAATCTTAACATCCTTCCACACGCCCATTGTTGTTGTGTGAGTGATGAGCAGCAGCCCGTTCGCTGCTCTCCGCTTCACCCCAGGCTTACGATGTGCCAAATTCCGGGAATTATGAAATGACAATGCGCTCATCAGATAATGTTAGAGAACAACAGGGACTTCCCCAGCCTCCTCCAGGCGCTCGGACGCAGGCAGATCTTTCCTTGGTTGAACCAGAAATCCTATTACGCTTAGAATTACAACTAACGTAATTTAAATATGACTTCCAGAATTTTTTACTTCGCTACGAACAAAACTAATCACAGAATAAATTACAAAGCTGCAGGAAATTGTGCTTTGATACCAAAACCCTTCTGTGACAAAGTGCATCACGGGGCAAGTCTCTTCAGTCCTTCCTGCCTCCAATTACACCTCTATGGAAATTTCTACAGTTCTGATCTCATCTGCTTGGCTCCAGCTCCTAATTCCTTTTTGCTGTTACAGAAATTTGCAGGGGATCTGTTGGCTCTGCATGAATCAGGAAGTAATAAAAAGGAGCATGGGTTAACATGATTAAGGAAATCGAGGTCTGTTCTCAATTATCAAAGACACCCTCATAATTTTAGGTGCCTCTTTGCCATAATTTCCTGTCTGTAGAAAGGAAGCCGAGCAGCTCGGAAGCGTGTTACAAGAATGCATTTTGCAAGACATATAAATCGGTCAGATACCAAAACAACTCTACTGAAAAACAACAGAGTTTTGTGCTGGGAGGACACAACCAAATACGCTTCCCACGTGCTGTGTACATACTTCCCCGTGTTTGCTTTCAGAGATATTTTTGGAGGACTGAATTAGCAACACAGGTTAAAATTCACATATTCTGGATTCAGAGCATTCAACTTCTGACGATGCAGCCTCTTCCTTACAACCTCTTTCACCAGGACACAAAAACCAGCTTATCATTTTCCAGCAAACTGTTAGAGAGCTTCTTAACCCGAGTCCCTGAGCAGCCACAGGGACATCAGAGCACTCAGCAGGACCACGCCAGAGCACAAGCCCAGCCCACGGAAGCTGTAGTTTGTGGGGCAAACTCAACACACTGGCTTCAGGTCTGAGCCCTGGTTTAGAAGAGGATTCTAACAAAACCTTCAATAGACGAATCCAAGAGAACCACTCAAACCCTCAGCTGCAGAGTTCTACTCCTTGTGAGCAGCAGCTTGTCCCTATTTACTGCGCCCACCACATAAACAAACAGCCTTTGGTGGGTTCATGCTCTTTAGATAAACAACATCAACACTGGAACAGCCACGAGCAGAGGGACACAGTTAAGAATAAAATAAACTTTCTGAAATATTACATTGTTAATGGTGCTGCCATCCACTCAGAAGGTCGGTCATCCGCTGCCGCTTCTGGATGCCACTTAATTCTTGTAACAATGACGTGAAGTGTTCCCTGGGAGACCTGGCCTTCTAGGAGCGAAAGATGCCGCCAAGGTGCTTCATAAACTCACAACACTCTACACAGGAGTTGATCTAAAAGACAAAACAAAAGAGTAAGTTTCAATTTGCTCATTTTGTGTGTTAAAAAGTTCAGAACTACAAGGCCCCTCCCTGAGCGTGAACTGTGAACTGCATAAAGAATCACGCACTCAGTAATAAGTGTATTACAGCTGACGGATCCCTGCTGCAAAGAATCATTGAGCTCGTACTCAGTGCCATGCAGGAGGACAGGAAAGAGGCAATCACAGACAAGGAACTCCTGCCAGTCACCATCTCCTACCACAGAGCCACCGCCGTTCACCCAGGGTGGATAAAATGCAACGCAGAGAGTAGACACAACCAACGTTCTCCTGTCAGAACACGGAAGAGCAGACCCCAAAACCTCTGCGTTGGCACACGGTGCCTAGAAACTGATTTGGACACCCGTTCCTTAAGATCATTTTTTGGATGTTTCTGTTTTAAAGCACAAGACTGTGAGGCTGGAAAGCTGAGCTGGTCTCTTCTGGGTATCATCCTGCAGCTCAAAGGATATTAACTCTAAGGCCCAGGCAACTCGATGTCAGCCCTGCTGCTGTTACCCCAAGCATCACATTAATGATGGTGTCATCAGGAAGTTAAAAACCTGAATAACCACTCGCTCTGGGGAGTTGTCACTCCCTCTCCTTTACAAATGGAGTATCTGATGAGAAAGCTACGGAACTACAGTGCTCCTTTTCTCCCTCTATCACACGCTCCAAGCAAGGCTTGCTCTTGCAAGGAGCATGGAGGGATGACAGAAAGGCCGCCAGGTTCGTGGACGACAGGAACCATCCGCCGGGACCAGCAGGACCAAAGTGTTCCAGAAAGAGCCAAACAAGGTTAGGGGCAATGACAAATAAAGGTTAGTGCTGATAAATGAAAGCAGGGAGCACCGGAAGGAGGGGAAATCCGAACTCCTCCTACATCCTACCAGATCCTAAATTAAACCGCAGCGACCTGGGAAAGGAACTGAAGGCAGGAAGCTCAGCCAGGACTTCCCCGTGGCCTGCGAGGTCGAGAGCCCAGCCCAGACACCGCGGGGCCCCGGCGGGCGGACGACGGCAGCCCCGCACGGCCACCGGGGCACG
>VZZY01010515.1:1675599-1704913 GCA_013400335.1 Eurystomus gularis
CGCCGCCGGCCTGTGGGGCCAGGCAGCGGGGTAGGAGAGGGGGCAGACGAGGCTTGGCAAGATGGAGCCTGGAAGGTCGTTTCCAGCGTCAACCGGGCAGCGAACCGAGGGGATCACGGGGCCGGCTCGGCCGGTCTCCGCACGCAGGGCGTTTAGCTGGGGTTGGGCCTAGTGCTGAGGGTGCTGGGACACCCCCAGTGCCTGCAGGGCGTGCACCATTTTCCACCTCAACGTCAGGAAACACTTCTTCAGTGTGAGAGGGCTCGAGCCTGGCCCAGGCTGCCCAGAGAGGTTGTGGAGTCTCCTTCTCTGGAGAGAGTCCAAACCCGCCTGGCCGCCATCCTGGGCACCCTGCTCTGCTGGAGCAGAGGGGCTGGATGAGATGATCTCCAGTGGTCCCTTCCAAGCCCCACCATTCTGTGGCTCTGGGATGGCCTGAAACAAGAGTGCAGCCAAGATTTCTCCCAAGTCACCCCTCGTTTGGACCTTTCAGTGGCTCTGAGCAGGGTTTTGTGGCCTGGCAGATGCTGCGTGTGGGCTCAAGGGGCAGATCCAGGCTCACTGAGCAGCTGGGGCAATGTAGGCAATTACATTTTAGGAGTCATGTCCTAGGAGAGGCCGTGGGGCTCCTGCCTGTGCTCCCAGGAGGGACTGGGTGTCTCCCAGGGCCTCACCCTGCTGAAGGAGCTCAAGCAGTTTTAGAAAGGTGAGTTGGTAAAATGGCAAATGGAGACCCAGACTTCTGGAGAGGCCAGAAAGATTTTTAAAGTTCCTAAAAAACAAACGAGTGAAGGAAAATTCAAAAGCAATATAAAAAGGAAAATAAATTTCCACCCTGCTGTTTTCCCTTAGATGTAATTAGGAATTATTTTCCATAATGGAAAGAATACAGAACTTTTTCCTTGGCTCCCTGCCCCGCTTGCCGTCTAGGCATGGCCACGGTGGAAAACCATTAAATAATAATAACTCAAGCCATCTGCCAACACTAAGAGCTGCCGCACTGCACAGGCGGCTGAGGCGCCAGGCCAGATACCTCCCAGCTTCCCAACTGGTGCTCGCACTCTGTTTTGGTTCCTCCCCGTTCACCTGCAGTAGCGTCTGCCCTGCAGAACAGCTTTATTCTGCAAATACACTGAGGGGCCTGAGGACGTACATCAAGGGGAACTTGCAGGGAAGGCAGTAAGTGGTGAACTCCCAGCAAATTGCTGTTCCTGTGTCCCGCATATCTTCTGCTGGGAGGGAGAAGGGAAGGTGCGAAGCTGAAACATTTTCCCAATAGCACAAAACTGGGAACATCTGTTCAGTGGCTGAGATAAGCAGGGGAGCCACGTTCTTTTTATTTCCCTGTGCCATTGCCCACAACTGGAGCCACAGCCCAGAGATGGGAACTGCAGCCCAAGCAACAAAACTGTGAAGGTACTTTGGCCTTCCAGCTATGCCTTGGAGAACTCTGGGGATGCTGTTGAAGGCAAGTGTTGCATAGGGAAGGCTCCTGGCAGCCTGCAGGAACCCCTCATGGTGGGAAAGGTCTTTCCCAGCTTCCAGAGAAACAAATGCAGCTCCACAGAGTGACCCCACCACCTGAACATGCGTGTGCCAGGGTGCGATGCAGCAGCGGCAGTGTCAAGAATGATCCTTATAATTTCTTAGGTCAGGATGACAAAAAAACCCCGCGACGGCCCTGTTCAGTTTTCTGCCTGAAATCTTTAGCTGCTTAAATGAATGTGTATCCTCATAAAAAATAAACTGCCCTCAGGTCAGGCATGAATTGAAGCTTTGACATTCAAAGAGGTAAGATCCTGAAGGAGAGCCTGTGGCTCAGCCCGAAGGGAACCCGCCCACAGCTCTCCGCCGGCGCCCTGGGCTGTATTTCTTTCCTGCGCTAATTTTACTAAAGACACAACTCATATTCCTGTTGATTGAACAGTTTTGTGTTGACAGCGTTGAAGATTTGTGATGAAACTTATCATCAGCCCCGCGAGCGGGCCATTAGTACTAGTCACAGCGCCCGGCGAGTGCTGATGTATTTTATGGCACGCTTCGAAGACAAACATACACATTTATATGTCACTTGTTGCAATATAAATGCTAACTTGTACTTCTTTCAAAACTTTTAATGAATTGTATACATTTCACAAGATTTATAGCACAAACCGAATGCCTCAAAATATTACTTTAAACGTATTTGTCACTTTGGCAACAGAACAAAAAAAATCTGGAAGATACTGCGTTTAGAAATAAATCATAAATATATGCATCTTAAAAGAGTTTATTTCGGTCATTAATAGTTGATGGGCCCCCCCAGCCTAGGATTTAAAGTTAAATTATGCAAAATCAAAAACAAACCTTATAATACTTAATCAAACACGCATAAAACTGTCAGGGCCAAATAAATTCTCTCAATTAACTTGCTTCAGATTGTGATTGCATTTACTAATTTAATCAACACTAGAATAATTTGGAGACTGGGTAATGATAAATTACTGTGGTGCGGCACACGAAGGGCCGCTGAGGTGGTGTGCTGAGACGAGAACACGGGAAACGCTCTCTAGGCTGCGGGAAGAAAAAGTAACAGCTCGGCCATCACAAACCTTTTCTAATGGAAACACCTTTTTATTCCCATTTTGGGAGGGAATTTTTTCCAGGAAGGAACTTTAAACACCTGTCATGGATAGACCTTGTCTGGGTGAATGACTCGGACGTTAGCGCAGGGAGTCAATCTCATTTCAGCCTGAGATGAAGGAAGAAGTCAAACCCACGCAGACATTCCCTCCATATCTTCTGCTTGTTTGGTGACCGATCCTTTGCTCTGAACACAAGGTTAGGAACTGCGACTTCCAGCCCTGCTTTCTGGCACCGATTCCTACTTTAGCCTTGGTCAAGTCATTCGGGCTGGAGCAACAACCCTGTAATACTGAGAGGTCCTTTAGCTCAATCCTTTTGCACTTTGAATGGATCTGCACTTACAGTAAAACGGGTCTGACCCCTGTCTGCAAAAAGCTTTCAATACTATTACTTGTGGAGAGGTAAACATCTCCTTTTTGCCAGCGTAAGCAAGGTTTTATGGAGAGGTTTTCATTTACAGGTTCACGTGAAGGAGGCCATAAGGTATTTGACCCTCTAAAATACCTGGACCTCTGAAAATCAGACCCTTATTTGGTCTTTTGACCTTTCTACCCCTGTTTTACAAAAAAGAACCATGTCCATATAGCTGCTGTAGGAATGAACTCATCATTGCCAAACTCTCCCTATCTGTCCTTTTTTTTTTCTCTCTCTCTGCAAAATATACTTCCAGAAGCCAACTGACCATTTTTGTCACCTTTTATTTCAAACGGGGATGGTGCTTTATAAACGTATAGCACCTAGCCTGATTCGGTCACCAGCAGACATCAGTAAATAAAAATCTGTGTGCTGAAAAGCATAGCCAGGGAAGACAGCTCCCAAGTTTCCTTCAGTGACCCAGAAACAACGATTTCCCCAGTCATTCTATAGCTATAGAGATCATCGTAATTCTTCAGCTCTTAAAGATAATGAATGTGTTAACATGATATTTTTCAAACTCGCATTCCCCGCTGCCTGCCAGTCGTATCCAAAAACACTGTGCAAAGGCAACAGCATCTTGTGCAAACTCCCTTGGGTTTTGCTGAGCCAGCCTGTGAAGCTGAAATATAACAAATTAAGGAATTAATTCTTTCCTTTTCCTTAAAGGAGATTTAGGGTCATGTCTGGGCCTTAAATTTTAAATGTAATCGATCCTCCCTGCAAATCTAAAGTGCAAAAGCTTGCGAAATAATTTTTCCTTATTGCTTCTTTCCAGATCTCCTCTCTTAGCTGAAATGTCAGCTCTAATCAGTTTGGAGAGATTTGCATGTGGTAAATAATAATGCAGCATATTAGAGTGATCAAATAAATATACATGTAGCGGAAAGTGGAACTAATTCCCACTTCTGCAGCGCTGCAATAGCCACGTGCAGCCCCGGAGCAGCGCTCGGGAGGTCAGCGGGGCTGCAGAGCCGCAGCCTCGGCCGGGGGAAGTTATTTGGGGTTTCGGTAGCACTGGAAGCGGAGGGAGGGAGCGACGTACACGCATCACCCCCAGCTAAAATACACGCTGCAAAGCTGGAGCACAGCGCTGCCAGCTACAAATGGAAACCCCAGCGCAGAAGGTCAGGTTGCAGAGCACAATGACGGCAGGTTTCGCGTCCCTGCAGGAATCCTCTAATACTTTTATAGGTATATATTTTACAGGTGACTTGTGAAATATAAAGCTAGACCAGTCTGCAGTTTCTAAAGAAATAAATGGCTCGTGTGAGGCATGGTGAGACCGTAACGTTTGATGTATTCAATATATGTGACACATCAGCATGCTTTCTGGCATAATAATCTGCCCGGTGCTGCCGCCAGCCTTTGCCGCACTAAAAAGCAGGCAGGTCTGGGGGCTGCTTGGTGGCGCTGGGGACAACCTGCCTCCCCTCTGCCCCCCAAAACTGCTCCCTCCCCACTGCAGGAAACCGGACAGAAAGGCAAGACCAGTGCCAGCGTGGCTGGGATTCCAGTGAACACACAGGAGGTTGATGTACATTAAAAACGTGTGTCATCCCATAGCGGGGACACTTAACCAGCCCAGTAACACCGCGACAGACAGAGCCTCTCTAGCCCAGCTGTTCCCCCCACCTCTGGAAAACAGGAAGAGGAGTTACTTTAGAGATGCTGGAGTCATGGAAAGATTCCTGCTGACCTCCGGGGGCTGGAGCAGGAGCCAGCTGCACACGTATGGTGGGTGAGAAACTGTCTTTAAAACAAATGAAAATAGAACCGGCCGCTTTGCCAGGGACAGGACTCCTGCCAAAGCTTGTTGCTGCATCATGTTGGCTAGCTCTGATCTGGCTGATGTCAGAAACTGCCTATTATGCAGAAAACTCTCCTGGAGAAGTGTCATTATTGCCTTCTGTTCATTTGTAGGCTAGGTCTAATGTAAGCATGAGGCATTAAGAGACCCATCCGTATCTGCCTGGTGAAGCTGAGGTTTGGCGGGAAGGCCCTGGAAGCCTCCCAGCTCCTCGGGCTCTGCCAAGCACTTCTCAGAGGGGGATATTTCAGGGCAAAGTAACACCTTTGCTCTGGGAATCTCAGTTCCCTGGTTTTCCATTCATTAATAATGCATCTCAAATCGTATCCTGCTAGTTGCAGATGAGTCCTCTTAAGCTCATTGCGCAGATCCGTCAGGAGATCTGTCTGCTCTAGGGTCATTTTAGCAACAGCGACCTGTCCCCTGGGGCAGCAGCAGAGCTGGGGTATGTCTCTTTACCATTCCCAGTGCCCCATCTCTAGTTGCAGAGGTATTTTAATAGCCCAGGAGGGTGCTCAGCACCCCAGCAGCACTTAGAGCAGAAGTCTTTGGGGCAGGGAGTTTGCAGTAGGAGCACACAACGGCTCTACAGATAAACAGCAGCACCAGGAGCAGCTAAATGCCAATAACCAGCCTGGGAGCCCTGCCCTGGGCAAAATGTGAGGACTCAGATGGATCCCTTCAGTGAGGAAATGCAGACCTGATCTCACGCCATCATTCTCCAACAATCTCCTGGAGAAAAACCCACGATGAGGAAAAAAACGCAAACACCACCAAGATATCCAGGCAGATATCCAAGACTTCTACCCCAGCCAGCTCTCCCTCCACCCCTTTTCTGAGGGTTAAGCCTCAGTTACCCAACACCTGCACGCAGGGAAAGGGCAGGCGCTCGGGGAAGATGGGGAGTGACAGGAGCGAGCGGAGACAAACCTTCACTCGGCAAAGGTGCATTTCCCCGAGCTCCCCCCGCCTCCGTCCCTCCGGTGTGAATCAATGAAGCCATCTACTCTGGGCATTGGCTAAATGTCAAATTTAGAGACAGCATTCATTTTTCTGAGATCAATGGAAAGCAGAGTTTGCCTATATTTCTTAAGCATCATTACAGAGCATCAGTCAGCGCCCAAGCCCCCCGCTCGCTGGGATTAGCTGTGCTGGCAGCATTTTCAGCACTAGGGGGTTCACTGGGCCAGGAATCCTCCAGTGCTTTTGTTAGAGTGCACAAAATACATAATATCTTAAGGTAAATTAAGAGGTTTTTTAAAAAAATTATTATTATTATTTAAACCCACCAGGAAGAGCAGGTTAGTGACTCCTCCATCAAAACCTCCAGCGCAGCACCTCCCATCTCAGGAAGCACCTTGTGAGGAGCAGCCCCGAGGTGTCCCCCGGGGGTGGGCAGCTCCCGGGGTCCCTCCGTGGCGTGGCCGAGCTCGGGGCTGTGTCTGCGGGAGTGTCCCGCATGGCGGTGCTGCAGCCCCAGGGATGCTCCAGCCTCAGGGATGCTCCAGCCCCAGGGATGCTCCATCCCCAGGGATGCTCCGGCCCCAGGGATGCTCCGGCCCCAGGGATGCTGCTGCTGCTCCTGCTGCACCAGCATCAGCCAGGCAGGAGCAGCAAGGGGGGAAAAAGCAACCACACTTTGAATTCAGCGTGTTACACAGCGTGAAGCCTCTTCTGCAAGGCTCTGCAAAGCCTCTCTACAGAGAAGAGGTGTCAGCCAGGCACACTGTCCCTCTCCCTGCTCCCAGGGTGGTGGGTGTCCTGGCCCATCCCTCCTGATAGAATCACAGAGTAATTTTGGTTGGAAGAGACCTTTAACTCATCGAGTCCACCTGTTCCCCCAGCACTGCCAGGGCACCACTAACCCCTGGCCCTCAGCACCACATCTCCACGGCTTGGAAACCCCTCCAGGGATGGGGACTCCACCTCTGCCCTGCCCAGCCTGGCACAGCCCTTCACAACCATTTTGGGGAAGAAATTTGTCCTAATGTCCAACCTAAACCTCCCCTGGCACAACTTGAGGCCGTTTCCCCTTCCCTGCATCATCCCATCTGCCATGACGCCATCTCTGCCTCTGGTTCCTGGGGGATAAAACAAACCCTCTCATTTGTGTGAGGTAAACTGCGCCCTTTGTCCCTTTTGCTAAGCTGAATTTTGTCTGTGTTCACAGGGAAATCGGCACCGGCTGCCCGAGGTGTCTGAGGAAGAGTCTGGCCTCAGTTTTGAAAGAACCTTTGCCGACTGAGAGAAACTTCTGGTGCTTCATACATTTCGGGAGTTTCTTGACATCGCTTATGCTTAAACTACACAGTACAAAGGAGAAAATTACTTCCCAGCATCACGATAGCAGCAACATCCATATCAATAACATTGACCAAGAAAAAAGGAACAAAGGATTTATAAGACCCAGTTATTTCCAAATAGATCCACAATTAACAGCCGTATCTTTTCAAAGCCCCTGTGCCCAGCAGGAGGGGGGGTGTCCCTGCAGCCCCCTGCTCAGGGACCACGACGGGGTGAATCCTGCTCCTTTCTCCCAAACTTTCCTGCATTTGTTACAGGCTGTCAGATCAGCCTGGAACTTCACAGTGCAACGTTTTGCTGGCAAGAGCATGGAGGAGACAAAAACCCAAAGCCCTCATCAATCACAGCCTGGCTCCTGGTACAATTAGCAAGTTCTATTATCTTAAGAATGACACTTGTAGCACAGAGCAAAGCACAGCGCACCTAATATTATAATGCTGCATGTAAAAAAGGGAAGGCTTGAATTGCATTAGCATTGCATTAGATTCCCATGACTTTTTATATCAGCACTTGTGAGTTATTTATGAATTCATTTATTTACAAGGACAGCCCTTTCTGCATTCAGTTGCCATGGTTGCTTTAACTCCTGTATCCTATTAATTCTGGATGTTATGAAATAAATATAGATCAGACAATCATTGTGTGGTGGGGTTTTTTTTTATTATTATTCTTATTTTATAGTTTGATTCCCTGTGTCCTGGCCAGGAAGGCTTTAACACCAGGCATCTCTCCAGAACATCCACATCTGAATGGCTGGGGAGGTGATGGAGGGCAATTCTCAGAGCTCTTTCCCCTGCCAGGCTTTCTGCCACAGAAATACAGCCTGGGCTGGGCAAAATGTGGGAGCTGGTTCCTAGCACTGAGTCACCCACTTTAGTTTAAGGCAGCAGGTGGAAGAAAAGGGAATTTAGCAAGAGCCAAGGGTTAGCCAGCCTGCCAGGGCAGCACAGCGAGGCGTCGGGCACCCTCGCCTTTGGAAATTGCCACAAAAATCTTTCGTGATGGGGATGAGGTTCTCCTACCTTCACCCTGAAAACATTCTGTTTGCAAAACCCACGGTTATCTGAGAGTGCCAAAGCAGGCGCAGCCCTAGAGAGGGCTTCTCGTGTCTCCTCAGAGAGATCGGAGCGTGTTTGAGCACACGAGTCTCACCTGCAGCGATTGCCCCGGCTCCTTTCGGAGGAGGAGATGGGTTCGGCTGCTCTGTTTGCTGAGAGACAGGGAGCCACTAAAGGATGAGGGTTTTGAGGCTGCTGCCTGTCAGAACAGCCGTCAGATCCCCCCCGAGTGCCTGTTCCAGCCAGGAACAGCCCGAGTGGGAATGCCCCGTGAGGCTCAGGGGCCTGGCTGGCCAAGAAGGAGCTTGTGTCTTGCTCCTTGGAGAGGGCAAAGGTGCTGTTCAGGGAGGAGGATGGTCTTGGAGCCAGGATCCCAAAGCCAACATGCTGGAAGTGTTTTGTAATAGAATTCCACAAGAAAATTAAATCAATTACTGAGTCTAATAAAGCTCTCAAGGTTTTTAATTAAACAAAGTTTTAATTAAAGCGGCACGAGCCCTTGCTCTTTTGATATTCTGCCTCAGACCCCAGAGGATTGCAACTCCTTTTTGCAATTTACGCTGGCTGGATCAATCACTGGAGTCACGAAAATGTGAGAACTTGGTGAGTTTTACGGGATGAAATAGTGTACATCAGCCTGGAAACTCCGGCAGCTCTGAGCCGGGAGAGGCGATAGCTCGGGGTGACCTTTCCTGCCCTCGGCAGAGAGCAATGAGCAGCAGCCTGGGCTGGTACCGTCCTGGGAAAAGCCCTCTCCCAACCAAAACTCCTTCCATCTAATCCAGGAGGCTGCTGTTAGCAGGAAGCCATGAGAGCTCAATAATTCCCCCATGCCCGGTACTTTTGTGTCCCGCTCTTCCCCCCGCAGTGCCTGTCGCAGGCTGCTGCCTGGCCACGGGACACCCCGGCATCGCTGCTCCAGGAGAACTGCAGACAAACCAGACCCACCTCCTCCAACCTGGACATCTGGTAAGTGGCCCCAGAATGTTCTGCCTCTATTTTAGTCTTGTTTTGCACACAATATGCCCAAAACATGCTTTATTTCTTAAGGAGATAAGGATCTTTATGTAACCCATTTTTCCTTAACGCTAAGTCCTTTGTCAGGATTAAAGAATCCTAAAACATCTGTACGGGCTTGGGTGGCAGATGTATAGAGAAAGCAGCCTAAAATAACATGGAATATTAACCTACTAAATGAGGTATTTACAAAATAAAATAAAAGGACCCTCTTGCATTCTTAGTTACAGCCTGTTCCTGACCCCGGCTACCACGATGCAGGTGGGTAACAACAGCGTGCCATCTGCGGGGGTTTCCATCTGAATGGTCCAGGAATTTTTATCTGATGCCAGAATTCAACTTCACCAGGAGGTTCAGCTGGGCTGGAGGAGCAGAGCTCCCTGGTGAGGTGTGTTGAGTCCTCCCGAGCTGCCATGGGGCTGCATCCATCCATCAGGAGAATCGGAGCAGCCGGCTCAAGGCACACTGAGTAACGCCTCTGGACAGCGGCAACTTCATTTAAATTTATTCAATACTACTTACAAATCAGCCCTTTGTATTAAGCAGATTGATGGACAAATACTTCAGATGGAAGGTTTGTGTGAACAGGAGGAAGGAGAAACTCTGGGCTGGAAACTGCCCAGCAGAAAAGGACCTGGGGGTGTTGGTTGACAGGCAGCTGAAGAGGAGCCAGCGTGTGCCCAGGTGGCCAAGAAGGCCACCAGCATCGTGGCTTGGGTCAGAAACAGTGTGGCCAGCAGGGATCATCCCCTGTGGACAGATGGTGTGCGGATGGATGGATGGATGGATGGATGGATGGATGGATGGATGGATGGATGGACGGCTGGATGGATGGACAGATGGATGGCTAAGAGCACTCAGTGACCGCTTTCCCAATGCCTTTGCCAATACCCATGATCAAATCAGACGCAACGGAAAGTCTCTAATGCAAGTCAGAAATAACCTGCAGTGCCTTGACCAGTCAGAGCCCACCGTTAGCAGCCTCTCCTGTCTTCATCTCCCGGCCCATTTCCAGCAATCCATACCGGTCCCATCAGTCCTGGCCACAGCCAGCTTCCTCCCAGCCAGCCAGCTAAGGCCATTAGTGTGATTACTGGAGGTCGTGAAGTTCAAACCAAAATGTCAATTTTCATTTGGAAGAATGGTCCCATTTTAGGAGCAAAGGGATTTCTTTTTCTCTCTCAAAGAGACCCTGACTGTGAAATCATTGCTCCCTGAAGACTTGCAAATTTCTGGCCAGCGAAAGGTGCCAATAGCTGCTGGAGCCAATAAAAAGATTAACAAGGGTCACTGGTGCTTTCCTCCTTCCCTGCACTCAAAGGCTCTGGGGCCTATTTTGAAGATATTAACCATTGCCTTTACCTTCCACACGTTCATCACTGGGTTTGGGGGTCTTTATGGATTTATTGACAAGACTTTGCCATTAATCTTACCCACAGAATGCCAGCCTGGGAGTCACTTAGGTTACATCACCCCTTCAGACAGGAGCGTTTAGCCAGAGAAGTTTTAAAAGGGAGATTGAAATAAGACAAAGTAGCTGGTGGGTGAAGAGGGGATGGGTGAAGCAGGGGTGGGTGAAGCAGGGGTGGGTGAAGCAGGGTGCTGCTCCACAAGGCCCTGGGGCAGGGAGAGCATCTGCTGAGCAGCCTCTGTGAGTTTGTGAAGGCAAAGCCCTGACCTTGGGGAGGCATCTGGGTTCTGCTCATTGATTCAGCGGGGTCAGGATGCCACCACCATGCTCCAGGGTTAATGATGCCCATCTGGGGGCAATTCGGAAGGGTGGAGAGCCAGCGAAAAGGTTGGTGGACGCTGACCCCACTGGGAGCATCCCAGACAGGGTTGGTACGGTGCAGTTATTGGAAATTTTAGATGTCTCCTTTCTGGAGAAACTTAAAATAGCTCCAAAAGACTTTGCTCACGTTGGGCTGCTGCTGGCACCTCTGGCTGGGCAGCTGGCACCATGGGGTGGCACACGGCAAGGCTGGGTGGGCTCCTGCCCACCTCGGAGGTGTCACGCTTTTAAAGTGGGCTTTTTCTTCTGTGTCATTGTGTTAAATAATTAAGTCTGCTCCATCTTTACCTACTGACAATGTGGCACTTAATTAAGTAGTTTAATTAGAAGCTGGCAGCTTTAATTAAGTTTAGGACTGTAGAGGTGACTGGGAGCCTCCAGCTGAGTCGAGGAGCCTTTCCCTGGGGGAGCGATGGGGGCTGCTGGAGAGGGAGAAACCTTTGCTCCCTTGTTCGTTGTCCTTAGCCATGCCAGGGAGGGATCCACCATCCCACTGTCCCCACCCCACCATCTCCCCACTGCTGAGGAGGCGGGTGGTTTGGGTACCCTTTGCTCAGACATTTAGGAGAGCTGAGATCTTTGCTGGAACCATGGACTAGGAGGCAGAGGTGAGGGGTATGGCCAGGCAGGGGGGTGGGCTTAGCAGGAGGTGGGTGTTGCGAGCCACAGGCTCTGCCTGGTGCGTGTCCAGGTCTCCTCACTGTGGCCAAACCTGCAGAACACCCAGGATGGATGACTGTGAGCAGGGGGTGAAGGCTGTGGCAGGCTTAGGAACAGCATCTGCAATTCCAGACCATGCATGGGGCTGTCTAAAAGATGTATTGCTTTTTAATAATGTAAATATGTAAATATTACTGAGGTGCCATTAATCCTCGTTGCCTCAACATGATACCACTCTTAAGAACAAATGTAATAAGATATTATTAATATGCAAACTAATAGTACATTAACCTGCCTAACACCAATAAACTGCAGAGTTTAGCACAAAGCAAAAAGTTGCTCATGGAGCAGCCTGGACCCCGCTCACCTTGGGATCTCCTCCAGCAGCACCCTGAACCCTGCTTTGCCCTGGAGAAGACCTTGCCCTGGGGAAACCAAGCAGCTGAGGAGCAGGGAAGCCCTGGCAGAAGAGGTGGGTAGGAGCAGGCTGGGCCAGGCAGACCCCGCTCCTGATTTTGGAGCAAGAGCCCTAACTGCTTTTTCAAAGCCTCACGTTTTCCTGAGGGATTTCTCGATGCCTTCTCATAACAGATTTGTTTTAAATCTTAAGCATGCATTAGGAAGGAGAGCCTTGTCTGTCACAGAAGCGTGGAAGTTAACCCCGGCTTTGCACCAGCTTTCCTGGCTGGACCTGCCAAGAGGTGGCCAAGCCTTCATCTCATCAGCTGTTGGATTTTTCTCCCAAGAAGCTGCGTCTCTATTCACAGACCCAAAGTCCAGCTCTGTTAAAAGCTTCCAGCCCCTCGGGCAGCCCCGCTCTCCCTGCCTGCCTTTGGGGGTGTATTTCCTCTTGAAATACAATCACGTAGAGGGATTACAAACTGGAACAAGTGTCCCAGTTTACATTTGCCAGGCTATTGCCACCTCTCCTTGGCCCTGGCTGGGCAGCCTCCAGCTTCGAGCTGTGGTAATGGCAAGTGGGAATGGAGGGAGAACGCTCGGCTGACCTAAAGGAGCAGGGGAAGCCATAAAGTCTGAATTTAGGGCTTGAAAAGGAAATTATTCTGTGCAAGTGACTGCTTCAGTTCAAATCAGCCCTGCCTTGTAAATCCTGCTCATCCTTCTCATGAGGGAAACCCGGTGAAATAACCAATATTTCAGCAGCACACAGACTTCTGGAGACCTTCACCTCTCCGTGTCCTCTGAGCCCCGCACCCGGGCACAGGACTGGAGAGCAATTCAGACACAACCACAGCCATGGTTTACGCAAAAATTAACCTGTTGCCCTTACTTAGGTCAAAGTCATTCAGTTTAATTTGGTAATCTGGGCCCTTTATTATTAATGAGTCCTTAGGGGGTGGGGGTCACAGCATCCCTTTTTTGGCAGAAGAGAGCAGCAGAGATTATTGTTAATATTCAGGCTGTTCAATAGAGCAGAAAGACCTTTTGCTACTGACAGCTCTGCTGGTTTTCACCTCTTTGGTGAATGGAAATTGCCAAATTAATCTCCCATTAGATCTGAAATTAACCCTCAATTTCATGACTAATGAACCTTAGATTTACCTGCTCATGTGGTCGGTTCACCACAACCTGGGTAGAGCGTATTAAGAAATTGTATACAGGTTGCAGGTGCCTGCAAATAATCAAGATTGTATCCAAGAAAGGGACTAAAAAATAGTTATCCTTGTTTGTTCCCCGTACAAGAAGTGGCACCCAGTAAAATTATCAGGCAGTAAGCTGCTTTTTTTTTTCCCCAGGAACATTAGTGAACGGTGGAACTCACTGCTGGGGGATGTTGTGTAAGTTATCACTATGAAGGAGCTAGAAAAACACTTTGCAAATTTATGCATTACATGTCCACCTACTAGAGACCCAGGAGGTCTCTAGTCAGCGGGTTGCTGAAGGCTGGAGGGGCAGCAATGAGCAGCAGGATTGCCCTTCATTCAACCCCTTCTCCTGTGCATTTGCTGCTACCTTGTTAGAGCTGGCTCCTGGGCCAGAGAGACCACTGTGGATGCTCCTGTGGGTCTGGCCCACAGGGCAGGTTGCAATATCTTGCAGGGATATCAATTAAACCACTCCAAGCCCACACAGATAAGGCTTTAGGTCAACCAAAAGAGCTCCAGCTTATCTGCCCGAGCAGTTTCTGTCCCTGTCTCTCCCCAGGGCACTCCTTGCACGCTCTGCCAGAGCTCCCGGTGCTTCTTTTTCACCTCTTGCTCAGCTAAATTGGAGCAGCGGGTTGGAGCTCGCCATGTACAAACTGCCTTTCCCCTTCCAGAATGTGAACCTTCCTTTTCCTTCCAGGGTTTCTTCTATGCATCATCATTTTAGTAGGCCCTATTGTACTGGAAATCTGTTTGCCACATGTTACCTGCAGCTCATCTGCTAAGATATTGGTTAAATATTCATGGAGTGGTAGCTATTAAACTAGGGGTGAGAACTCAGGTTACACAGTGGAGATGAGAAGGGTGTGCTGGCAGGGGAGACCGACTCAATATCAAGTTAAAAACCCTCGTGGAAAAGACTTACCCCACATAAGGCCTGGGCATGGAGAGGCAGGAAAGAATCCCAATCACACTGTGCTGTTGAAGCATGTTAATTACCTCAAAGTGATCAGTAAAGTGGTATATTGGGCAGCCTGAAACCCCAAAGCACACCTCTGGCAGCAGGTGAAGTCCTGCATGAGCTTGTGGCCATTAAAGAAGCAAGAAGGAATTTCCAAATGGGTCAAGCTTTAAACAGGGGAAGAAGAACGAGGTGTCCTTGCACGGCATGTGTCCACACACAGGGCAAGGAGGGGGGTTGGATGGGGAATAGCATCAAACCTGCTATTCCAGTCCAAAAGAGCGACTCGAGCGCTGCTGCGGTGAGGAGACGATGCTCGAGCAGGGCAGGGTGGGCAGAGGACAGTGCCTGCGCCTTGGCAGGAGGAGGCTGGGGCAGACCACCCAGCAGGCTCCTCTCCACCCTCCTCCCTGGCTAATAACTCCCACAACCGGGGGCAGGAACGAGAAGGGCAAAAGGACAAGAGAGCAGAAGTCAGTCTGGGGTGTCAGGTAACCGGTTACCTGAGCTCTGCCCAAAGGTAACTTCCTCATGAATAGCCCACAGGCGCTCACCCGCACAGCGACATGCGAAGCTGGTGAATTATGCAGGGCAGGGAGCTGTGCTGAGCAGATGGCATCGCTGCTGTAACGTGAGCAGCCGCACTACACGACACGCAAAGCCCAGCAATTAACCTTTTCGAAGGTTTCCTCTTGTCTCGGGGATTAAACCTCCTCCACCCCTCCTGCGCTCCTCTCCTACCTGAGAGAAAAGAGTAATCCCCCAAATAAATAAGGGAAATAGACTTTGATACCTCCAGCAGCCCCGTGAGGTGGTCACAAGGGCTCTCAGCCCTCCACCCAGATGCCAGCAGGTCTGACGAGCGTGCAGGAGAAGCGAGAGCTCTGTGCTGCATGTGGCACTTGCCCTTCCCGGCTGTGGCATCCTCTGGTTTTGTACCAGCCCTGGGATTGTTCCCCATTCCCACGCTTCCCTGCATCTCAGGCACATGCTGCTCCTACCAAACCAGTGCGTCCTGCGACTGCTGCTACCTCTACACCGCTCGTGCAAGCAATGCAACATCACAGCTCGGGAGCTTGTTGCTGCCCTGAAGCCAAGCCATGCTGTTATTTTGCTTTCAGATGAATCTTTGGTTCCTGAGGATGCCTGGAATCTGTTTGGGATTCAGTTTTTATTTACATCTCCAAGCTTCAGCATTTTATTCTTTCCAGAGTCTGTCCTCCTGGAGCCTGGGCCAGGGCTGATTTATGAGAGGGAAATAAAAGGAGAATAAATCATTTTTTTAAATGAAGAGAGCAAATTGATCTTTTCCTCTCAGAGTGAAAAAGATCCCACTATTCCCAACATAAAAGGTCTATGGTCATGATTACTGGGTTAGGAGGAGGGTGGACAAGAGAGAAGGGGCCAGGCGAAGAGCAGCCCTCCGTGGTACAGTGCAGGCGAGGGGGTTTTGTTCTGGAACCTCTTCTCCCCTGAGCCCAAACTTGCAGCCACCTCACTAGAACAGGCAACACGCTCAGAAACCTTTGAGCCTTCAGCCTGCTCTCAGAAAACAGGCAGGAAAAACCCTCCAAAGATGGTTTGTGTTTGCCAAAGATGGGGAAAACTGGAGCACGTTCCGCTGTGCTCCACCTTGGCAGCAGCTCAGTGACCACACAGCACGGCAGGGAAGGAAAACATGAACATGGGCAACAATTTACTATTAAAAGGAAAAAAATACGCATCACAGGCAAGGCGTTCACCTTGGTGTATGACAAAAACTATTATTTTAACTATGATACTTAATCCTCTTCATAATTAAACTGATTAATTCACAACAACAGAGTCTATATTGCCTAATACTTTTAATTAACAAAGTGTTGTACATACCCTGGCAAAGCATTACTGGCGCGCTTCCTATGCAATACACTTAATTCTGTAATAAATTATTAGTACAAATGACTAAGATACATTGCACCCTGGAAGAGACTGACAAGAGAGGACTTAGGACTCCTGGTCACCGGTTGGACCACCACGGAGCCAGATCCTTGTCTTGGTTTCTGTGGTGCTCGGTGGCTGGGACAGCATCTGTCCCCAGAGAGAACATTGGTACCCTTGCAAACAGCGATTCTGCTCCAGACCTCAGAGAAAGCCAAGACAGTTTCTCCATTGCTTTCCAGGGCTCCTGCCTAGAGGAATGCCAGGATGACATTTCTTTATCTCAGCACAAAAGAGAAGTGTCCCTAAAAGTGGGACACTTTGTCCCACTTGAGCTGGAGGCTTTGCTTCTTGTTTTCCTAATCTGATTCACGCGTGGGGACTTTGCCTGTACCAGTTTTTAAAGATCTGGACTATTGCTGCTAACAGGACGTTCCTCGTTCAGGATCTGCTTCAGAGGAGCAATGCAAGGTACAAAAACAAGCCTGTGAAATCAGTGCACCAAGGTCAGGGAGGGATGAAAGTTAGTTTTACTGTTGGCAAGAAGTTTAATGCAAAGTAATCACTCAGCTCCTTAAGGTTCCTGGGGAAGACTACAAGGTAAACTGTGTGTGCGAGTACAGCGACACTGACAGCTACAGCACCTCAGAAAGAGCTGACGACAGAGCCAGTTCTGCTCCTGCTAGTCCCGGCGTACAGTGACTCAAGCTTGGGGGTCAAGTCAACGCAGGGAGACCCCAGGAAGGAAAGACTCAGGCTCTGAGGGGAAGACAGCAGCCAAAATGGAACCAGCTCCCAGTGCAGCAGGACTTGGCCTTGGGGATGCTGGACTTCAGGGCAGAGTGATAGAGCTCTGCCAGCAGCCGTGTCCATAACAAGTCAGTTTAGAGCCCCTGGATGAGTTTCCTCTGGGTGGACAGGCTGGAGCATCTGTCACGTCCACGTGGCCCTCAGAGCAGAGCAGCCCGTGCCTGTGCACGTGTCTTGCTGCCGAGCCGTGAGGTTAGAGGTGACTGATGTTTTTATGAATGGTCATTAGGTCTGAGAAGGAAACTATGTCTTGTAAAGTAAGGATAGGAAGGTTAATGGAAGGATTCTATGTCTTCCCAGGTTTCTTACAAATTACTTAAGAGACAAATACCCTGGGGCCACATGCAAAGCGAAATTCATTCCTGCAACTTTTATTGGATCACAGTTGAAGAACCTCAGGGTCAGAGGTCATCAGTGTTGCTTTAAGACACAATCACTGGGGTCAAGCTAATTAGCACTAGGGATCACATCGCAGGCTTTTCCCTTTTCTCTTTGTTTCCGAGTCCTCTCTGACCCCTGATCAGAGCCTCCCAGTCACCACTTGCCTGCAGTTATCCGGCTGACAGACCCCCAGCTTAGCTCTGACACACAGCTGAAGAAACCTCCAGGTTTCTTCCTCTTTCAGGTCAATTTGCAACCAGACAGAAGACAACCTATGGCAAGCAACTGTATCCAGCTCCCCAGATGGTGCGAGCTGTTCCTGCAGCTCAGCACAACAGAAGGAGAAAAGGATGTGGAGAGCTGGGAAGGAAATAAGATCTCCCCAAACCAGAGTTTCAGTGTGGTACACCATATCTTCATGGCAGTCATCATACACACTTATATCCAAAAATTATCTTTATGGAGTTGACATTAAAGGATTGTGTTGAACTTTTAGACATCTAGGACCTCAGTGTTACAGCACGTTGCCTTGGGTTTCTTCTGGCTGCGCTCACTCCCTTGTGAGGACACCAGATGGGCCACACAGCCCCGCTCTGCCATCTGATGGGGCTGATTCTGGTCACCTATCCAGGACAGCAGAGCCCTGGGGACCAGCAAGGGGCCTCCATGAGCATTAGGGAGGTGGCTGGAAGACAATGGGAATATGCTCTCACTTATCTATTGCATTTATTTTCTTTCTTTTTTATTATGGGCTCTCATATACCCACCCATAACTGGTACTGGTGGGAAGAGCCACAGCAACCGCAGCTGAAGGGGTTTTAGCAACAACCAGCTGTATGCAAAGGCTGGATTCCTTGCCTGTGCTTGCCCTGGGATGGCCCTGCAGAGGCCGTGGCCTTGCCACGCTGAGATGTTGTTGGCACACTAGCCCAGGGCCAGGCACATCTCCCTGCTGTCCCTGGGCAACATGGGCCACCAGCACGTGGGCAGATCTGAGCCAGTGGTGCTTGGTCAGCACATCACCATGATAAGTTTCATACAAAAGCTGAGCCTAGCCCTAGTCTCATAAATTTGTTATGCATTACATCCAATTAATGTAAATTATTACAGTGACTAAATAATGGCTCTGCCATCGGACAAGGGAATAATCAAAAGTGAGCCTGCAACTTCCCAAGGTCCAACGGAGTTAACCCTTTCCCCTGACTCCACTGGACCTGGTGTGAGAGCTGGGAACCAGCCCTTCTCCTTCAACTCATGAGCCAGATCTGCCTGATCCAATGCTCTTATCACCACCTATGAAGGTCTGGGCAACACCAGAGCAGTCACAGGAACTGCAGCTGCCTACTGACAAACACGGCATCTGTCCTTCCCATCACTAGGTAAGAGACACCCTTCTCCATGCAACTCTTGCTGGGCTCCACTGCCTCAGTGGGAGACACTTTGAGAAGAAGGCAAGGTCCCACACTGCTCCAGCAAGATCAGAAGAGTGACCAGATATTCGTTACATCAGGGAAGGACGTGGAGGGAGCAGTGGGAGAAATATGCTGTGCCCAGAGAAATGTGCTGTACCTGCCCAGAGAGGCCAGCATTTCACTGCAGTGAGGCGGGCCATGCTCGGGAGCACAGGGATACGTCCTTTATTTCCCACTCTCCAAGGCACAGAGCCAGTCTGAGCTGGCCACCCACCTCCCAGGGAAGCAGAGCCAGAAGGCAGTGACCCTGGCACCAGCACTTCACAGACCTGTCTCCCTCCAGTATGCAAAATCTGCCCTGCTCCTGTTGAGACAGAGCTCAGGACGGGTATGGAAATGCAGCCGTGTCTAAGAGGCAGATTTAATGCCTGTGTCTGGGGGCTGTGGGCAGAGTGCCCCAGGCAGGAGCTTATGCTCATCAGAAATGCCTCCAAGTACCTGTGCTGCGCAGACCTGGAGGGACCCTGGTGTGCTTTTCAAAGTAGGAGTGATCATCAATGTTTGCAATAATTCCTGGGCTCAGATTAAATGGAATAAAGGCACAAGTTCAGAGCAATAAATAAATAGTCCTCTCCCTGCCTCAACATGCTTCTCATGGATCCATTTGCAAGCTTTCCTGCATCTTCCTCCTCGGCTTGCTTGTGCCCAGCTGCTCATGGTACCCATTTTACCTTGGCAAAGCAGCCCACAAATCATAGTGACACACCAATCAAGAGATCCGGAAATTTTTACACCACTCTGCCTCTTGAAAGATGAGTCACCTTCTGTACCACGTTCCTGGGCATGCAGATAAATCTGTCACAAACTTCTCCTTCCCTCAAGGTCCCAAATTCTTCCCCTTTTCCAGCAGAGCTGTATTTCTTCTTTTTCGGCTCCTCTTTCTTGCCCCAACACGCATTCCCACCCCTCAGCCATCTCAGTATATTTCTCCCTTTGTTCCTGTTTCACTGACAACTTCATCCTAATAGTCTCCTCAAAGGAATGATGAATGCATAAGCTGCATATTGATCACTGCAGTGATTGATTACTAGATCTCTTTGACAGATGAGCCTACTAAGGTAGTTGCCAATATGGAGGTATGGATGGCAGGGCCCCCTTGTACAACAGTCTAATGGTATCTGACCTGATAGGGCAGAAAGGCAACTCCCTCATTTCAGCAAGAAGAAAGGCCTCTTTATACTCTTTATAAAATAATTCATAGGAAACTTAAAACACTCAGACACAGAGAGATTGCAAATGGGGAAATATGATGGATTATGGGTTGAAAGGAGCCGACTTCTGGAAGCTAAATTGATCCCCAGGAAAATGTTTTTGTCTGCTGTGAAAAATGGGCAATATCTCAGCAGCTCTGGAGGGCTATAATCTGGAAAATAATTTGCTTTTGATTTCCTTTAGTTTCATGCAGGTTGTTGGTTGGGGGTTTTTTTGTGTAAGTTGGTTCCTCGCAGGCTTTGTTGCTCAGCTGAGAGAATCAGTGATGAAACAGGCAAGGGATCAGCCACGCCGACACACACGAGCTGATCCTTCCTTACGGTTATAAAGCCCTCACCCCACCCATTGTCACTTGTTCCATGGGAGATGTTACATCCCCTGCAAGAAGTGCTCTGCCAACCAAAACCAAGTCAAGCACAACACAGCACCAGCCAGGAGGGGTGCCGGGCTCTGTGCCTCACCTGCTGAGCAGTTCCACCGCAGAGCTCTGGTTCTTTCCCAGAGTTACAGACGCGCAGGGTAAAACAAAGAGCAAACGGACTTTTTCTGATCCCCTCCAACTCCACGTGCTTAAGCCGCAGCCATAGTGCAGAGCTCCTCAGTGAGGCAGCTACAGCACCAGCCCCGTTTGCGGAGAGGGAATCAGAGAAAATCGGCTTGGAAAAATGATGAGTAACCTCAGATCTCAAGATCTTGAGCAGGACCAACTCTGGGGTCGCAGAGCCAGCTGAAATCTGAGCTGGGGTCAAAACAGGGGTTTTTTACTGCTTCTGCAGTCCAGTCACAAGGGTGTCCTGCTCCCCTGGCTTAGGGGCTGGTAAGAGAGAGAACACAGTCAGCAAAACATACTTAGAAGCCTCCCTTCAGAAGAGGAGTTTCTCTTGCTCTCATTTTTTTAATCAGCTTCCCGCTTCTACTGCTAATAACGAGAAATGTTCTGGCAACAACTAGAAGAGTTTTCTCCGAGTTCAAAGTGCTAAGAATAAAATTTATAGAGAAATAGTTACAGCCTCCCAGTGCCTGGAAATTCCTTGGCTTTTGTTCCAGAGAAATACGGAATCAACGCTGTGCTAACAGCTCAGGAGCCTATTACAATAACACGCATACCTCGAGTCCAGGCAATCAATAACTCAGCAGGATGCAGCTACCAGAAAACAACAACAAATTAGTTAGATTTCCATACACTATACATTTGGTGAGTAATAATCAGGAAGTAGAAATGAACCTAGCCTGGAGAGCCCACTGAGCCAAATGGAGATCTTTTATTCATGGCTTCAACGACTGCATTCACTGAGGAGATGTTTGTGGAAGGCTCCAACCCTCTAAATATACGTGTCCATGTCTGACTTTACACATATTCCTCCTGAGCTCCATTATTTTATCGTTAACAGGACTTTGGTTTGCAGAGGTTTTTCAGTATAAGCCAGTATGGAGGTTCAGTAGTGAAAGACTTAAATGTAATGTATCTTCTTATTTGCACATTCCTGCTTTGAGGTACAGCCAGAGATGCCCTCTGCCTATCAGTAACTACAGTCCAGAGGTCAAATCTTTCTCAGTTTACATATTACTGCTGCTGACTTTTATTCTTAGAAGTCAGCCAGAACTGACCTCTGGCCATATAAAGCACTTTGAGCATAAGAGCTCGCAGAACAGCAGAACCACAAATCACCAGGTCTAAGAACTACAAACAGTTCCGAGGCTCCTTCCATGCAGAGACCTAACTTTATTTTATTCCCTCTAGAATAAAGAGTGTCTTCATTTCTTTTCACTCACAGATAGAAACCCAAAATTGATTATCTCTTTATTGTTAGAACTTCTTAACTAAAGCTAAATGATAAAGAAAAGCTTGCCAAGCACAGGTGGCATCCACACACCCTACATGAAATGATTCAGGCCACAGTTGTGGCTGTCCTGCCCCTCAGCAGCAGTCCTGCCTTTTGCCCAACACCTTTACAGAAGGGGAGAGGACACAAATGATGTGTCCCCATCCCTGGAGGGGCTCCAAAGCCCTGTAGATGTGGTGCTGAGGGACATGGTTTAGCTGACCCAATTTATACCTGCCAGCAATATCTAGGGTACCCATCTGTGCTCCTTTAAAATCAATACCACTCCTGAAATCCTTCTAAGATTGTACCTTCTAGTAGAACCTGCCCTTGCAGCTTCACTAAGACAGAAAATATTTGGTTTATTCAGTATCTGCTCCGAAAGGAAAGGCTGCCCTTGCCTGCTGGTCTCAAAGGGCTTTTCCCAGCCTCCAGACTAAGGCTGGCTGGGAAGTGGTGCCTGGAGGCATTTCCATGGCTGTGGCCTTCAAAGAGAGCCCAGCAGGCAGCACGGCTCTGCTTGGGAGGAAGAAGTTTGGTAAGCAGGTCTAATAAACCACTTTGCCCAGAATTAATTAGGGCTAGGAGATGACTTTGCATCCAAATCTCGTTGTGTTTGCCCTGATTCGTAGCGCCGGCCAAAACACAAACACCAAACAGGACGTTATAGAGATATATGAGCTTATTGCTTTTAGTAAAGTCTCAATGCCTACCGCAAGTTCTCTAGAGAAAGGCCGTCTGCATTCGAAGTGCAACAAGAGAAATCATTCGTACCTTATGATATTAGTCACAAAAGCTTTTAGTTACACGGTTCTCATTCTGACTGGATCTAGTGAGCAGCTACATCCGCCGACGACACCAACCAGAGTACTGGACAAGACTATACTTGCCTATTTCTTTGGATTTCACGTTCATTACTTCTTATTTTTCATTTATAAGAAACAAATTTCCAGAAGAAATACGAACCCCTATATTAACCCCAAACTTCTGGAGATCTCACACCTTTCCCTGCATGGCCACAGTCCGATCCAAGCTGAGAACAGGCAGGCAGGGGGAAATTATCTTAAATGAAGATATTAAAGATAAGGCTGTGCCTATCAGGAGAACATACCTACGGGGGTGTTGGGGAGGGTCCAAAACTGTGAATTCCATTTCAAAGAGGCATTTTCATATGTATGTGGGGAAGCTTTCAGCAGCGTCATGAAGTGATCTATGTCTATTGCCATCAGCAGCGTCGGCCCAGCCCAGGCACAGGCACTGCAGAGAACTCACACCCTTGTGCACGTGGAACGATTTTTCATGGAATTGATGAATTCTGCAGAGACGCTCATCGCAGTGGGACACATTATTGCTGCAATATATGACTATCAGTAACACCTACAAGCCTTTAATATACTGCAGCTGAACTGTGGAAACAGAAGAAAGTTGCCTGTAAATGCCTAATTCACGGTTTAACTGGGTTGTCCGTCAAAATAACTCTCGGATGTGAAACTTCAAGTCGGAAGCCTAAAAAGCAGAAAAATGTGAGGGACTTCTTGATGAATGTTCAAAGCATTTTAGAGAGGGAGAAAACTAACAGAATACTTTTCTGCTTTCACCCTCATCCCTGAGTTTCAATTAGCTCTGTCTGTACAGCTGCCTGATCGCAGCCTTAGCAACTCCATCATCTGCGTGGTCAATAGAGTCGTCTCAAGTGCCAGGGCTTTGTGGGCAGAATATGGCAAAACGGATTCTGCCCTTCATTTTCTCACTATAGGGAACGTTTCTTGCTTATTTCTATTTCACAGCTCATTTGTTTGGATGGGAACGCTGGTTAACTGCGCTGTGCTTCAGGCTTTGCAGCTGCACTCCCTGCTGCCAGCCTTCTCTCTTAAGGATGAAGTTGCTTTCCATCAGAGCACTCACTCACGGGTACAGATTCAGGCCCCCAAATCTACACTCTGAGTAAGCACGTTAGTTGGTGGCAGGAGACTTTGAGCCGGCATGGACAGAAGGGCTGCAACCCCAAAAAACAGACTCAAAAATGAGCCGTTTGTGTTACGTGGGGGGAGTGTCCGCTCCTGCCTTGCTCCAGCTGCCAGCAGGATCAAGGTGATGTGTAGCCTGTGAGTTCATCAGACGTTACCTGTCAGCCTGGCACCGTGCTGTCACCCTTCAAACGATGAGTAAGAGCTGCACAAAGCAAGTGGTGAACGGCTTAAGGGAGCTTCCCTCTCCAGAAACGCAGCGATCCAGCCAGACACGACTTCGTTTGCATTCCCGTCGTTTGAACCGCCCGATAGTTCATTGCATGAAACCTCGTCCAAGGGTTTGGCAGGAAGTTGTGCTTAACGGCAGACTCTCATAGGAGGCACTTGATTATATTAGACAGATAATTATTGATCCAGCTATAGTTTATCCTTGCTGCCTAATTTCAATAAACAGCAGCTTGGGGGAATTAGCAAGGGATTCTGTTCCCCCTCCCCCTGCTTCTTCAGGATTTGTCAGAAACAAGATGATTTATGTGTATTCCAGTAAGATTCTCGTTTGTTGGCAGGCTGCAGGGATTGTTTGGGGTTGGAAGTACTAAGCTTTTATATTTAAATGCTTCCACGCGAGTATTCATGGGTCTCACTGCCTTGCATTGTAATACCTGAATAATAACTGTGACTTATGCAAACCAGTTTTCAGCTGTTCACTGTGATCAATTTTTCATTTTAAGCAACTCCCTGCCATCCCAGGGAAAAAAAAAAAATAAAAATAATCTGATAGGCAAGAGAAGTGAGATCCAAGGCAGGCAGTAATACGCTTCCCTTTTTAAATAATGCACAACTCATTTCAGAAGCACTTTCAAATGTGTTGCTTTCTATTAAGCACAGATAATATTCTGAAGATGTTCCCCCCTCCTTTCAGGTGAGGCTTTTGGAATTAAAAAAAAAAAAAAAGCATAAGAACACAGGTCTGGCTGGTACAGCAAAGACCAAGAGCTGGCCGGGCAAACATCCATGAAGCACGGGCAGGATTTCAAAAGCTCTGTGCTTGGCATAAAGGCAAAGGGCGAATCGCTCAGCAGAGGGAATGGAGCATCTCTCTTCCAGGAAGGTGATTTGGCTTAAAGGGCAATGGTTGCTGCTGGACTGGGTTGGGATTAGGAAAATATTTGCTCCTTGACAATATCCAAGTAGACCAAGTCTATTAATGAGGAAGGGCTCTCCTGCTAGCAGAAGTGATGCTGAACTAGGTAACTTCACTTGATAAATGTGAGCATCCAGACAGGTTCACCTGAACACGAGGCCGTGGTCATTCTCCCAGGCTGATTTCACTGGTGGGCAATGGATGTGTCTGCATTTCGCTCACCTGATGATAAATAACTTCAGTTCCTTCAGGGAACGCTTCAGTGTCTTTTCTCTTTTTTTTTTTAACGAAAAACTTTCATTTGGGAATTGAAAGAAAATTCTTACTAATAGTTAGATCTCAGCACCGATGCTGGTAAACAAGTTTAGAAAAAAACACCTTGGTTTTATTTCTACTTCCTGCCTCAGTTGGGAGCCCAAGTTGCTGGAAGGCTGCTAGGGATGTAGTTAGCCCTTACTAGTACAATTTAGGAGCCTGCTGTACAAGAAACACTTCGTTAAGCATCACAGTGATGCATTATGACACAATTCAGAGATCAGCGCTCGGAAATACTCTGCTCACTTCCAGGCCTGAGCTTCCCAATGGGAAGCGGATTACTGCTGGTAGTTTTCTCAAGGCCAGTTAGATTGATGCTCTCGTATTTCATCTTATGCCTAAGAGCCATAGTAGCCAAAAATCTGTCCTTGGCTACCAGATACAAAGGTCACATAGAAAATGACTTTCCCGTGCATCCATGAAAAATCCCTGAATCAGCCATGTCCAGGTACACCCATGCTGGGATGTTCCATGTCGCTCTCTGCAGTTAGGAGGAGCCTAGACTTCTGGCAGGCATCAGCAAGGTGTCCTGTTGTCCAGCAAAATACCAGATAGATTCTATACACAGCATACAAGATTTCATACTATCATTTGATTAGTTACTTTCAAGAAGGGTTTCAGGGCAGGTTTTTTATTGCATTAACCCTTAAAACCTGAAAACTGAAAAAAATCAAACAAACAAAAAGCAAAACCAAATAACCCCAACTCTCTTTCCATCTTAATTTCAAGGGTTTCTTACTCCTGAGCCATAGCCCTTATTATAAATTATAAATTTTGCCTAAAAAAGATGAGAGAAGGATCTGTTGTAGCTGGGAATTCCAAAACAAGCTGTAAAGCTGGGCTGGCACAGCCTGCCCATTTTCTCTGAGCTCCTACAAAAGGACAAAAGCCCCTTTCTAGAAGCTTTTGCAGTGGTTGAGCAAGGGAATAACCTTCTGACAGACACCTGGCCTTGTTTGAAGGACTTCAGTGGTGAACATCAGCACAGCCCGCAGGGAGAGACCCCAGCAGTGGATCATGAGCACAGCACTGCCTGAGAAACAGGTTCAGTCAAGAGTTACTGGAGCGAGACAGTTTTCACAAAATATTGAGCCTCTTTTAGAAAAGATCCGAAGTTATTTTTTCCACTTTTTTGCAGTACAAGGGTCTGGGATTTCCTTTTCTGAATATTTAGTGAACAGCATCTGCAGCATCTTAATTACAGTAGCTGTTCTCATCTTAATCTCTTGCTTCAGAATAAGGTTAAGTGTAATCTGTCCTAGATTCTTATACAGATGGTTCATTTCTTAAATACTTGAGAAGAGTTTAGTCGATCTTTAATTCCTTAATCTGGGAACCAAGACCAACCAGCCTGATTCTGAGTAATATTTTACCAGACTTTACAATAAAAATGGAACACGCACACCCACACCCCAACAGAGGTTGGTTTCTTTTCAAGATTTGTTTTCATCCCAATGAAGGTTGCTGGAGGTGAGAAGATCCACATGACTCTCCCTTCATCCCATTAACCCCAATAACTACACAACATTATGGATATGAGGCATCTGAGCGGCAGGAGAGTTAGCAAGGACCTTTTCCTTTAGTTGAAATACAGCAGTTTCTAAATAGTTCAATAACATATTCAGCAGCTGTTTTTTGTTTGTTTTGTTTTGTTTTTAATCTATAGCCAGATCTCTAGCATTGCCAAAAAATACAGTTCCTGACTGGATATAGATTTCCTTTCTGCAAGACAACGGCACCTAACCAGTTATGATTCTGGCAAGGAACAAACTAAGACACACAAAGGCAGTTTTCAATTAGGTTCATACTGCAACAGTGTGATTGCAGCTGTGAAAATTGCTGATACAAAATTTTAAAACAAAATTCTATTTTGTAATTATTTATCTGTCTTGGAACCTCACTTCTTGGCACAGAGCTATAAGCAAAAAAAGGTACATTTTTCATTCAGACTAAGGGAATAAAAACCACAAGGGTTTTTACCAGGATTTTTCTTGTCTGGTTCAATTTCCCTTTACGAGTTTCTCTTACTCTCAGTGTTGTACCAAGGGAACCCAGCTGCCATCAGAGCACAGTTTCAGTAGCTGCTCTGGGCTCCTGATGAGAAGTGATGCCAGTCCCCAAAAGCAACCAGAGGAACTTGCTTCAGCTTCAGTGGTCAAACGAGGGATCACAGCCCCAAAGTGCTGAGAGCCAGCCCAGCGCCCCGCACCTCCTGCACACAGCCATTCTTTTCAGAGGAAATAATTGTCTTCACTTCTTTAAGCTAATAATCACTTCACCGTTTTAATTCCCCAGTTCTTGGCTTGTGCTTATGATTTCAAGCTTTGCGTTCAGTAAGACCCTAAAGGAAGCTCAAGAAATGAGCTCCCCAATAGAGTCACTTCTCTTTGTGAACTCTTCCAGAAGAGTCCAAGGAGGCATTTTGACACTCTTTCTAGCGATCCTGGTAGCTCCACGTAAGAATAATTGAAATGTTGTATTTCCCCTCACAAAAACTATGTTTTGTGGGCATTTTAAAAAATAACCACGATAATGCGCTTAACACTGCTCTGTGTTAAAAGCAGCTGGCTCTGGAGAGCCCCTGAGATGTTGCTGGTAGGTGCCATGGTCCCAGGTTCCTGCAGCCCAGCACAGTAGCACAAGGCAAAGGCACGCTGGCTGCTGCAGGCATGGCCGGGTCTCCTGCCCATCAGTGGGAGGTTAATGCCCACGCATCTCAGACCAAACATGTGACAGAGGTGACGACGAGCTGGTGTGATCAGACAGAAGTCATTCCATGATGAAGAGAGCCTAGAAGGGCCCAGGTGAACCCCTTGCAAGTCAGCAGCAGTCCAGATCCCGACCCAAGTGACGCTGTTCAGTGTGCACCGAGTTAGTACAGTTGTCACTACAGTTACCCTCCTCCTCCAGCCCTTCTCTTTGGACATCCCCCTCTTGTGTGAGAGTCTCCAGCAGGCAGGGAAAGCTTTTCCACACGTGGGAGAGTGGGTGGCTAGAGCCATGCTAGACGTGCCTTCACCCCATCCTGTGCTTTTGAGCACCAGCCATAAACCATGTGTTGCTAAACAACCCTGACTGTGATTACTGTGGTTTGAGAAAGATTACCTACACGCTTCATAGAATCATAGAATGTGTTGGGTTGGAAGGGACCTCTGAAGGCCATCTAGTCCAACCCCCCTGCAGTGAGCAGGGACAACTAGGTGATCTTTAAGGTCCCTTCCCACCTAAACCATTCTATGATCTTCAACTAGAGCAGGTTGCTCAGAGCCCCGTCCAACCTCCCCTGGAACGTTTCCAAGGATGGGGTCCGTACCACCTCTCTGGGCAATCTGTAAAATGCCACCTCGGTCATCACAAATACATCTGAGAACGGGGGATGTCACCGGGAGCAACTCATTCCAGGGATGCGAACGCCTGCCAGCAGCAGATTCAAAACTCTCTTTGTTGCCCCCTTCCCCACATCGGAGCCGAACGAGGGGCCCTGAGGAGCCCCTCGCTGCACCGATTCCTACCCCAGCCCTGCCAACGCCCTCGGAAACCTCAAAGCCGCATGTATTAACGCATCGATCTCCGAGTTAACAGTAATCTTTATTTATCTCTCCTCGATAAATCAGCGGCTCCTCAAGCCGAAACCTCCTCGCGGGCCCTGCCAAGACCCCTCCTCGCCGCGCAGGCTCTTTGTCACAGCCCCTTCCCCCCCGGCACACGCTCAACTTCCCCAACTTCCTAATGGGCCTCTTGGCAAGCAGCAATTTTTCTCCGAGATTATAAATTTCAGCTGTTGCCCTGATACAGCAGATGTTGCTCTTCCAGCTCTCCTCGATTGGTCCCCGGTGACAGGAACCGATCGATTTTTCCACCTCGGGCCGCGCGGACGGATTAACACCGTGATAAATGGCCGAGGATTGATTTGCACTTAATTGACAATTTGGTGAACCTGTCCTCAAGGCCCCGGCAGCGCCCAGGCCTGGGGCGGGGGGGGGACGGAACGAACGGCGCCGGAACGAACGGCGCCATGGACG
>VZZY01010515.1:1705684-1734774 GCA_013400335.1 Eurystomus gularis
CTGCCAGGTCACCACTAAACCATGTCCCTCAGCACCACATCTCCATGGCTTTGAAACCCCACCGGGAATGGGGGCTCCACCACCACCCTGGGCAACCCTTTCGGGAAAGACATTTTTTCCTAATGTCCAACCTAAACCTCCCATGACACAACTTGAGGCTGTTTCCTCTTGTCCTATCACTTGTTACTTGTGAAAAGAGACCAGCACCCACTTCTCTACAACCTCTTTTAAGGTAGTTGCAGAGAGCAAGAAGGTCTCCCCTAAGCCTCCTTTTCTCAGGCTCAACATCCCCAGGTCTCTCAACTGTTCCTCATGGGACTTTGTGCTCTAGACCCTTCTCCAGCTTCATTGCCCTTCTTTAGACACGATCCAGCCCCTCAATGTCCTTCTTGTAGAGAGGATTGTAGGGACAAGCAGGCTGCTGCACTGCTCAGCTGCTGTCTGAGGGATTTTGTAGGACCTATGGGGGCCTGGCCCCATTGTCACACCCTGCCAGCCACCACAACCTCTGAAGCTGCTGGGGACAGCCCTTCAGCACCCTGGTTCCTGGTGTGGTGACAGCAGGGACCATGCCACACTCCCAGCCCTGCACCAAAGAGGGAGAGAAAGCCTCCCCACTGCCCATTTCCACACCACATCCACCTGCCTCACTGGGTCTCAAGCCCTCCTGAGCTCTATCTGCCTCCTCTGTTGCCCGTCCCCTCCTCTCTCCATGCTCCATGGCTCAACTCTTCAACAAGCCCCATTTTGTGCACTGCCTTCAATACTGGTGGACAACCTCAGCCCACCAGACCTGGTGGTGGAGCTCCCCTTGCCCAGCTGCTGGGGGAGTGGTTCCAAACTCATTACCACTGGCTTACCTGTGGCTTTATGTTTATCTGAAGTGTAACAGAAACTCGCCTCAGGCTCAGTCACCTGTGACTACAGGGCTTTATGGACAGAGCAGGGAATTGGATTGCTGGCAGTAGTGAAAGTAAAGGCCAAGAAGGAAGTTAATTAACAAAAAATATATCCTCCATTTGCCTTTTCTGTCATCTTCTGTTATTTCCTCCTGTTGTCCCAAATCCCAGAGCTTTTACCCCAGTAATAGCCCCACTACACAGTCTGCATTGAGATAAAAGCTCCGTGCAATTCACAACAGCAGAGCAACATTATCCTCCGGTATTTATCTATTATTTATCACCAAGTACTTTCAGACTTGACAAGAGAAGCAGTATGAAGTCAACCTGTTGAACAACTTGGCTCAGCCCCATCTTGTGCGTATTTTGATGCAGCAAGGGGACATTTCACTAACACAAAAATTGTAGGGTGAGGAGAGAGGAAGAATTCCCAGATTTTTGCATGTTCCTCATAAAAGCCCATCTCAAACAAAGAAATAAGCTTTGTTTTTCCCCAACTGCAGGACTTCAGCTCTGGTTCATCCAAGGAAGCCCTGTACTACCAAAAAAATTAGGCCCACCTTCTCTCCAAGGCAGCTTTCTGGCCTATTCTGTTACACCGATTGTACAATGGAATGAAGATAGAGAGGCAATTAATTTTGTGGGACAAAGAAAAGTTCTTTTTAACATCACCTGTAGCTTTGTGACATCTCTGTATTGATTACACCAAAGGGAAAATAGCAGATTACAAGCCAAGTCAGAACGCACCGTCAATACATTTAATTGGAAATGAAAAGACTAGTTTACTAGTTAATTAAGAACCATATCAAAAGAAGGCTAAAATTACACAGAAAGAAAAACTTAACATTTCTCTGGCCCCAGCGTGACCTCTTCTCCCACCTGCAGCTTGCTTTTGTGCTCGCTGTAGCCAAATCTCTGTGCATTCCTTGCCTGGAGAAAGGGGAATGCAGCTGATAGTGCCAGTAAGCAAAATAACTGCGTTCAGTTCTTACGCCAACAACTGCTATAACTCCTTCATATGGAGAGGGTTTAAATAATCAGATGTTCAATAATTTTATTTCCTTATGCAAGAATCAGTGGGTGATGTAAAACGATTGTGCTGCTGATGCTACTAGAATGAAATAGCAGCTTCTGACAGTTTCAGCATGGTAAAAGCTGGTGAGGGCTGAGCATTAGGGTTTTAATTATTGGACATGCGCAAATCATTTATTAGACATTGATTTGTTTTTTAAGAATGTTCTGGTAGTGTGAAAATAGCTGGTAATTAACCTATGATTAGATAGATTTCCCTCCCTTAGCAAAGCAGGGGAATCTCTGAAGGCTTGCGTTTATTACCAATTTCACCAGTAATGCTAAAAACAAGGCAAAAGCTCACATGGCCCTGCTGGAGCCACAGAAATGGTCATTTAGGATTTTAAAAACAAAAATTAGAAGTCAGAATTCTCATTGTCTGGAAGAACCAAGCGTTAGTATTCCAGATTCATAAGATTTAGGGTTGTGCCTGTGGTTTTATTAGATTCCTGAGCTGTATCTGAAGGAACAGAGAGCTGATCGGATATTAGGGGTTCATTCGTTGTTTGGAAAAGCAACATTGGTAGAAAATAGCTGAATCCTGGAAGAGCAGGAGCTCTTGGCTGGACAGGGTTCCACATCACAACATCAAGTTCTAAATTCTACAGCAGTCCTGAGCCCAGCAGCTGCCGAGACCCAGCATTTCTGTGGAAAATTCTGTGCAATTTATCAAATCCGTGTGAGCTCAGGGAGAGAAGGCAAGACCTAGTAAACATCAGTATCTTCATTCATCCAAAATTGGAATGTTTTTCCATTAGGTGGTTATTACTGGTGCCTATTCCAGCTGCAGTTTCCCCTGTGGTAAAGTTCACTGTTCCCTCAGGGTTTCATCATTTTGGATGGGAATATCTGGGGGAAAAATTGGAGCAGTGACAATGGCGCCTTTTGCGAGTTCACTTTCTGAAGTTGGAGGTGTGAGGTGGCAGCCTCTAAATTTGTGCATTTAAATCATCCTGGGAGAATTATTATTTCCATTTCCATAACAGCTTTGAGCCAAGGATTTCAAATCACCTGCTAGCCACAGATGAATTAAGCTTCCACCTGGCAGGTACAGAAATATTATTATCCATCATTTTAGAACAGGGAGGTTTGGAGGCAGTGCACAGCGAGGAAACAGAGCCCACACTTCCCAGCTCCTTGTCCTCTGCTTTGTTCCCAACATCACCCTTCTGGGGAGCAGGTTCAAAATTAGCCATTTGGGGGTAAAATCCCCCAAACAAGGGCTGGACATCTGCTGGCTCCTGTGGGGTCAGGGTTTCACCCAAAGGCTTGAGAACTTGTCAGCTGATAAGTTATTAAATTTACTCCACTTTTACAATGGAGCTCTTAAGAAAGAGACTTTCCTCTGAAAACAAACAAGAAGGAACGGAAATGAGCCACTTTGTAATCAGACAAGTCAGTGCAGCAAGTGAGACTGGCTGGCTTGAATTTCTCTTTCGGATGCTATTCAATGCCACTGTTATTTCTCAGCGTGGTGGTGCAGCCAAGTCTGGAAATAGAGGGATTTGAAAAACAACAGGAAGAAATTCCATATCCCCTACCTGTCCTGTGAAATGTTACAAGAGACCCGGGGATAATTATTACAGGGCTGCACCCACTGCAATCTGGGTCTGCACCAGGTGGCAAAGGGTTAAGCCTGAGTTATTCTGAACAATAGATTTCACTTTATTTCCCTGTGTTTCCTACTTTGCAGACTTACATTCTGAGGCTTTACTACTTAATCCCCACTGTAGTAATAAAATTTTTTAATCCTGTGTTTAAAATATGAGATTTACTTGTCAAAATCTGGATATACAGCAAGAATTATAATCGCTGTTCAGCAAAAGCAATTCCCCTCGAGTTCGGCTGCTGTTTGGAAGAGTTTGGCAGGTCCTTTGTGCTAGCGCTGGAGGTATGCAGACTGCGGCGGCCAGCAGCTTTCCCCTGGCACGAAGGACACAATAAGTTCATGAGCATTTCATAGGTACCAGCTCAAATTTCCCATTTTTATCTTTTCTTTTTAATCCACCCATTCTTTGTGGTGTTCACATGGACATCGGCTCCCTCAGCCAGCACCTGCCAGGAAATTACTCCCTGGCAATTACTGGGTCAAGCCTTTGGCCAGAGCTGAAGGTTTGTCCTGTCAGCATCTCACGGCCACGGCTGGGCAGTGCTCAGCCAAAGCCCTTCGTACAAGACCTCAGTCAGGGAGTTTTGGGTAGCGGTGTGAAGCGTGACCTGGAGAAGGCACCAGGAGAGCTGCAAACCTCAGCAGAGGCCACTGACCTGCACCAAGCAGACACAGGATGGGCAGACCTCCTCAGCACAGGCACTGCTCAAGGGGTCAAGGCTAAAATTTAATTCAGAAGTAGGTGTGCTGATCAGGAGCAGATGTGGGACCTAACACAGATTAGCACCCAACAGCATCGTCCTTCTTGGGGGGGCAAGTTTCTGGCTGGAGAACAGACATGAGCTGGCCCCTCTACTGTTAAACTAGGCATATATTCCTCGCTTGAACAAAATTTATTTTCTTCACCCCATATTTATTCAGAGCAGATTTGGAATGTGCCACCCACACCTACACACCTTTTGTTATAGTAACATGACAGAAGTGATTAAACTCCTTTGTTTTAGTGGTGAAATTAAGCTGTAAGTTCTTAGACAAGGATCAGGGTTGTTGTTTTGGGGGCTTTTTTTGTTTGGTTGTTTTTTTGTTTAAGTTTATTGCTTGGGGGTTTTTGTTTTGTTTTTCCTTCCCCTTTAAACACAAAACCTGCCACTTTGGTAAAATTCACCATTTCCTTTGCACTTTTGCAGCTCGTCTTGCCTTATTGATACAAGAATTTTGATGGTGGAAAAGGAAAGGAACATCCTCCAGGAAGGTGAGCTGCGTTTGTGGCAGGGGAGGTTATTTCTGGGGTTAGTCTTTCCGGAGTGGCTGGTTATTTCAGCACTGCTTTGAGATTGTTTCTAAATCATCTACTATATCTACAGAACAGCTCTTTGGCTTGTTCAACAGCAAGAGCATTCTTCCTTTCTGGCTAGAAGAAAGTTTAAATCTAGCTCAGGAAGGAAAAGCAAGGAATAACAATTATTTTTTCTTAATGGAAAAATATAAGCAAGTAACAACTAAATCATCCTTCATGCCAGACGTGACAGACAAGTGCTTTGAAATGATTTGGTTTTAAATGATATTATGATTTCATGGCGGAAAATGATAATACTTTGCTTCACCAGGCCCTGCATACCAACCCAGTCCTTACTCAGCAGAGACACCATTAACTAGCAACTGGGGACACTTATTAGTAGCAATGGAGATAAAATTACCTGATTATTTGTATAACGCCCACGGTCTCTGCCGTGCCAGGTCATGCGTACTGCATAGGACTGGCCTTACCCAGAAGGTGCTGCCCTGACTTTCTGTCCTCAGAACAACCCTGGTGGCATCTTTCTGGTCAGGTTCTGAGGACAGAGCTGCTGGCTGTCCCACACCTGCAGCCAGCCCTGGCTTTCTCCATGTTGGTCAACAGAGCAAATCATCCAGGCAAAAAACCTCCAAGGAACACATCAAAAGCCTTTAAAATGCAATCACCCCTCAGCTGAAAATCATCTCACTCAGTCATCTTGACTCAAAGTCCTGTGCCACACAATCCACTGTGGGTTCCAGCTCCAGCAGCCTGATAAAAACGAAGATATTCTCCCTGCCTCCCTGGGCCCAGTACAAACTCCCTTCCCAGCAGATCCAGATGCATCTTTGTCCAAATACCGTGACCTAAACCGCAACAAACATAGCCAACCTTTCCATCAAGAAAGGCTTAATTTATTGTGAGCAAAGAACAACAAATCACAGGCTTTCAGATTTATGGCCCCCAGGATCTGAATTGACCATACAACAAAGCAGCCTTTCCAGCACTCTTCTGTTTTCAACTTTATTAAAGAAATGAATAAATATGCATGTATGCAGAGCCACCCCATCTGAATTTTATGTAAAGTGCACAATAAGTTTATAGGTGGTAGTAACATATGACTCCTTGTAATTTCATTATGTAAAAAGACACGGTTGAGATCTCTTAGGCTCCTATTTAAACATTTATGAATTAAATAACAGAATGTATGCAAGACTGGGATTGGAGAACAATGCTTTCCAACAGGCAGAATTGATGGGAAAGGGTTTTCAGTATTTTATGAGGCTGTAACAATCTTTGCTGCCCAATTAGTAAAGAGAATCTGACAGGGAAAGAGGAAAAAAAAAACCCAAAATAGTGCACGAGTCCACCAAAATGGGGAGAAAGCAAAACTTAGTGGAAATTTAGGACCCTGGAACAAACCTACCCTGAACTTCAAATAATTCTGGGGTCAGATCTGGGTGCAAATTTTGGAACTTGCATCTGTCACCTAACGGCAGCAGGAGAACAGGGAGCTCTGTTACTAGCGTGGCACCAAGGTAGGCACCAGAGCCCTGTCTAACCACTGGCAGAAGAGGCAGCACCAGAGAGCTGAAAACCAATGAAGAGTCCACCGATGAATTGCAAAGACTTCCTTGGTGGGCTTGGACAGCACGCAGCAGTGAGCATGGCACAAACAGCACAGAGGAGTGTGGAGAAGGCTCTGTGGAGCATCACCCTTGGTGAACTCGTAGCTGTGAACTCCCCACTCTTTGACTCTCCCACTGATCCCTCTCCCCAGATCCACACATGAGCAGATGATACAAAATTCACCATCTTGGAAAGTCACTGAGCTCTTCCATGGTCCTTCCCAGAGGAAGTTAGAGGACACCACCAGGCACATCCAGCTATCTCCACTCAAACTGCACCCTGTTTATGGGATCCCCAAGACTGGTGGTGGTACCCAGTAGCCACAGGTGGGCCCCTGTAGCTCCAGTCTGGATTCAGAGCACCTAATGCTCACCACAGCAGCTGTGTGTGTACACCATGGATAAACCGCTGCTGTATCTTGTCAGGCTAAAATAAATAGATGTTTTCATGCTGGGTTTGTTCCTCCCCTCACCAACAGCTCCCTCCAGTCTTGTGATTAATTTCATTAAGCATCTGTCACAAGTTTCTTTGTAAAATAGTTTGCTCACAGCAGCAGAATAACCAAGGAAGGAAATATTCGAGTACATTTTGGGGGGTTTATGATGGTATGCACAGGACATTTCATGCCCTGAGTTAAGTAAACTCTAACCTGTTTGGGCAATACCTTGTGGTCAATAGAAATGCCATTATTTAGACTATCACAATCAATAAATTGGATTTTGCTTTTGCAAGTGAAAGGGCTGTTATTTTTCATACAGTTTGTCAATAGGCTCTAGGTTATGAGATATATGAAAGATATTCTACACAGGCCAGAGAGTTATGAGCTCTCAGGCAGATGAATTATTTAAGTTCTTTTCACTTCTATAAAAAAAATAAATACAGAGATGGCCAAAACCAATGCCATAAATTGTGCTTTTGATGTAGGATTTCCATCTTTTCTTGTCTGTTCTAAAACGCCTGGGTTCTTTGTGCTGAAAATCCTTTTACCATTTGCATCCATGCAGGGAAAGACGTTATTATACACTGAAATAGTGCCCCATGAACAGGACTTACAGGTGAAGACTTACTACACATGAAAGCTGAGAAGCAGAAGCGTGCAGCGCTGGCTGGAAGCTGGAGGGAAAGATGTGGTCTTCCCAGATTAAATACTTTTCTTAACCAGTGAGGGTGGCTTGCAAACCAACACAGGGATCCTGCTCTACAGCCAAGTGAAAAGCACCATCTCTGAAGGAAGAGCTCTGGCAGCCATCCCCCAGGACATCACACTGGAAGTTCAGGAGCAACGCTGCTTCTGAGGACACTTCTGGCCCATGATATGTAGCCCAAGGAAGGGCTCCAGCTCCCCCGCACCAGCCTGGCCCAAGCTGTTGGGTCACCCAGGGAATTGCAGTGGCTGAAGACGTTCCATCCCCTCCCCACTGCTCTCTCGGCTCCAGTCCTCAGCGTATCACAGCCAAGGAAACAGCAGAAGGGCAGAGTTTACCCCCTACCTTTTCCTGACAGCTCCCCTGACATTCCTGCCTCTCCACCGTCTGGAGATTACCTGTCCCCATGAGCTATTGTAAAGACACCTCAGCAAAGGAAACTGTAATTCATTGCAAGTAGAAATGAGTTATTTGAGAATACAATAAAACCTGTGTAATCTGGACAGAGAGCTCTTATGTTCCCATGGTTTGAAATCAGTCTTCCAGCCTGTCCCTTCTCTTTGGCTTCAGTAATTCTCTCCAGCCCTCACACTGGTTCAGCAGAGTTTTCTACCCTACCACTCCACTGACATGATTCATTATTTAATGTGCTCCCTATACCTCATCAGCACGCTCAATATTTTTTTTTTTCATTTACAAGCGTGCCCAGAAGAGCCAGGGCAGGGAACGGGACCTCTTTGTTGCCAGATGCTGCAGGGATGTTTGAGCAGAAGGAGTTCTTGCATCCAATCTCATGTATTATGATATTGTCTCCTTCTCCCCACCGCAAGCACCTGAAGCACTCCAAGACAGCCTGCTCTGCCCTTGCCATTTCCTTACCCAATCCACTCTAGTTAAATACCTTTTTCATAAGGAGTTTTAAATTATAAGTCTAAATGAGGCCAATAAATTATACTTCATAAAATCCTGTGCACATCATTTTCTCGCAGAAAAGGCTCCAAAGAAATATTTTCCATGCCACCACCTATGTTCCCATCCCTTTGCAATATAACATTTATTCTAATATTAAAATGGCAGCTGCTCTATAAATTGTGAATCATTAGCACTCTTCATTGATTTTTCCCTCGCAGCCTGCAACCCTGGGCAGCGACTGCGTGTGAATATCAGTCTATTGGATTGAGATTCATATCCTATTTGAGGGTCAAAGACCGAGACCTCATGAGCTTGAACTTCTATCAGCCTAAAGCTGATCAATACTTGGAGATATATTTGATCCTGGCTGCTAGTACAGATTAAGTGGCCATAAATACAATCAAAAATGTGAGGCTGCTGGGATAAGTGCCTGGGGAATGGGAGCACAACTGCACACATGCCAGCTCTGGTGGGCTTCCTGGGAGCAGGAACCAGGCTGCCAGTGCTTCCTCAGCCCGGGGCTGGGTCCTGCGCTTTTGGGGAGGGGGCTGTAGGCTCAGCCTGACACGCAGCACCCCTGATGGAGGGGGAAAGGAGGGTTTGTAACTTCAGAGACCTCAGAGACAAGATGCCACGTTGTTTTCTGATGGGCATTCAGGCCTGGAGATGGGACCCCTTCAAGTTCCTACATGATCCACACCCAGGGTGTCCCAGAAGGGCTGCTCCTGCACCCATGGGGTCCCAGGAAGGCTGCTCCTGGTACATACCAGAGCCAGCAGCACAGCCACCACTGCTCTCCACACGGCTGAGGCACCACGGGTGGGCACACCATGAAGATTAATTGGAAAACAAACAGATAAAATGACTTCTTATTTTTTTCCTGTCTTCCCTCTCCCCCTCCTCCTCCATCTCCAGGTAAAAACTTTAAATATATGATTAAAATGACCTATTAAAGAGGAGAGACTTGTTCCATTTGAGGATATTAACAGTGATTCTGTGCTGGCTGAGGAAGAAAAAAATCCATAATCATAAGCCTTATTAAAGAACAATATCCTTCGAGGGCTTTTTGTTTTCCCCTTTAGATAATGTGAAGCCTTGAAAAATACACATAGGAACAGAAAGCAATGGAGACGTTGTGCCGCACTGCTGCAGAGACCCCGGCACTCAGGGAAATTGCCTTCCTATTTTTAGGCGTGTTTACAACATGCCTATTTACAGTATTACCTTTGATCCTAAACTCTCATTTAAATGATTCTTTTAAATGCTTGGGAGATCCAGAGTGGAAATAATTACAAATGGCATGAAGTCAACGGCTCTCTGAAAAAGCAAGGGACTAACTGTCTGCGTGAAGGGGCTGGAAGAGGAGCTGTCGGATGTAACGTGTGTGGACAAGCAGCACAGGGCATGACCCGTCCCTCGCCGTGCGTGGGGAGGGACCCGTGGCAGCACCGCGGCATCTGCGGGACGCAGCCTCCTGCCCCAGCATCTCCTCAGCTGCCTTGAGGAGGGAAACCACTGTCCAGCTATGGCCAAACACAAGCTGGTGTTTGTCTGTTTACGTGGCTTCGTGTCCTTGTGGTGTCCTTGTGGGAAGAGACTTCATTATCATAAAGAATGTTTTTATTCCACTACATAAGTACTGCTTATTATAGTCTCATATATTTTCTGACACAACCAAGGGGGTCTTTATTGTTGCACATCAAGGTCACTGACAAGTAATATATTCAATCTATTAAGTTATTAGGGGGATAAATAATTTGGATGCAAGCTGAACTCTGAACTTTTACCTTTTCCCCTGACAGACGGGTAGTTTCTTGGCGTTCATACTAATCTCGCCTGTGCTTGAATAGTAATTCCATTAGGGTTATGGCTGCAGCTGTACATATGCAATGACCTCAAACACAATTTCTTTATGGAGATGGGCAATAGGAATATTAAAATTTTAAGCCAAAGAGGATGGAATGTAACTTTACATTATTTATTGTAGACAAATCCTTTATAATATTAAAGGATAAAGAATTAATAAAAGAAAGATCCCATAAACAATCATAAAGTCACATGTAGTTCTTGATTTAATGCAATTGCTTTTTAGTGTCTTCTGGTTGTGGACTTGCACCTCATTAAAAAAAAAATCTAGTCAAGAATCAAGGGTGTCTGGACTAACCTGATGGTCCCTGGGTGGTTTTGGGAACAGCTTTTCAACCCTTGAGCTCTCCTCCTACCCAGAGAAATCCTCAGCATGTCTGTGAGTAATCTTAATCCAGATGTTATTAGTTAATTTGTGCCTGAAACTGGGACCTCTGCACCTGCTAAACGAGTTACCTCTCTCTGCAGGACCTCAGAGCAGGCTCAGGCCAGCAAGGTCTTCACACTGGCAGGAGACCTTGGGGCGGGCTTCAACCTGCCAGTGCCCCGGGGAGATCTCTAGTATTGGGAGCTGTGGTTTCTCCCCATCCTAATATTCTACCAAATAGTTTTCATTCCTAGCTGCAGAAAATGTGTGCCTTTGAAATCACAATACGTGGATGCCATGTGCTGAGATCTGGGAAAGGAAGCGTTTGGAACATCATCTCTGAAAGCTGTAGCACAGAGGCAGCTTCCACATCAACACAAACCCCGCTTGGTGTGGAGGGAGAAGCTGGTCAGCCTCCCAACGCACCTCAACTCGTCCACATGTATCAAAGGGCAGATGAGAATATGAAGTACCAGATGCCCTCACCTAGAAAAAACAGCCAAAATTTGTGCTGCAATTAAACCGATGCCAGGCTGAGTGCACTGCAGTGCCGAGCTGCTGGGATGGGGCTGGTGAGGGCAGGTTGAAACTGGGATTTCTAGTGTTAAACTGGGATTTCAGTCTCTAGGGTGCCAGCACCCTCACCACCCTGACATCTTTCTCTGGGCTGATGTCACGTTGCACAACATGGCAATCCTGGTGTCAAGAGCATTAACTATGCCAAAAATCACATCATATATTTAATAGGTGCTGACAACCAGCGTGTTAAAGCTGTTTTCATGTCAATTCTCTTTAATTTAGACTTAAAATGTCAAGAGAATGTTTTCAGCAGGGTTTACATCTGTAGTCTAAATAATTAACTAAACTTTGGAACAAGCTTTTCTCTAATGAGAACAGAATGAAAATGGGGGGAAGGCAGTAAAACTTTCCTACTATGATTATTAATTTTCTTGTTGCAAATACCAGTGTATTCAAGTATCTCCTTATTTTAACTAATAGAATATTTGGTGCAATGAAAAAAAGGAATTTGAATAATGGAAGTTACCTCATTAAATTCTAAAAGCCCAGATGTTGTCAGCAACTGTCACCTTTTGCTGGAAATCCCCAAAATCCTACTGCAAAAATGATTAAACAAAAATTTTACACCCGTGTTTCCAGGAAAGCAAGATCACCCCTCCTCGCATCCCTACAGCAGTTTTGCTCCCTCTCACTCACTTTTTGGAGGAGAGAGCAGAAACCTTTACCTGCCTGCAAGGTGCAGAGCAACCCGACTGGCAAACAGGAGCTTTACAATTTTATCCCCAGATGTTCTTCAGGCCCTGGTCCCCTTGGCACAAAAGCAGACATCTCCAAGCCCCAGCCTGCAGGACCACAAGGCAGGTCAGAATTCTGCATTCCCTCCTTCAGGTCCCCGAGATGCTCAGGAGAATGTGGGTCAGCAGAGCAATTGTGTGGTTTCACTTTACCGCTTTTGAAACACCCTCCTCTGTCAGGGGAGGGGGTAAAGCATCATCAGCACTTCAGAGGGAGCTTTGGGTGCAGCTGAGAGGTCAGGCAGAGCACTGCTGAGGAAGGAGCCCTTCCAACCACGAGCATGGACAGCAAAACACACACTCCTCTTCCAGGATATTTTCACAGCACTCCAGCACAGCAAAGGAGATTTCCAGGCATGAGAACAGCAGGTGGTTTTACTTGGACTCTAACAGTTCTGTGGGACTTCCAACAAGGGTCAGCCAGGTAAAAGGAGCAGATTCTTTTTTTAATATTGGGATCACACCCTGGGCATGGCCCAGCTGGCAGACACCAGATGGTGGTGACTGGGGGTGGGTCTGTCACCCCACACCAGATCAGAGCCTTCCCTGGGCACAGAACAGCAAAAGGAACACATCGGAGAAGCTCCAGAGCCAGAGAGGATCCCCGTTCACAGGATCATTACTAGATAGCCACGTGCTGACAGGATTCATGCACTTGGTGCTGCAGTATGTGACAAGAAAATAGCTATGATTATTACTTTTCTCTGTATTTACTTGGCATTGGAGTTGAGTTTTTTTGCCTATGAGAACGACTGTTCTAATTACCCCCTTAGCTTTTAGAATTATCACTCTTAACTAACCCATTTTTTTCCTCTCTCCAGAGCTGGCTGTGCTGCTGCTGCCGGTCAGGGGTGACGTGTTATCCCCACTGCTGAACACAGAAGTCAAACCCATCTGCGGCGTAATGCTGCTGCAGTCAGAGTTCAAACTCTTCTTTTCACATTCTCCATTCTTGCTTCTCTTTCTCCTCCCTCCCTCATTTATCACTCCTTGCCCACAACCTTTCACCACTCCCCAGTGTCTTCTTCTGAGTAGGAAATGGCTCAGGGGCTCCAAGCAAGTTGCTCCCCAGGACCTGCAGCCCCCCATGCCCCAGCTGTCCCTGGGGAACCTGGGCATGCAACAGCCCCCCCAGTGCCCAGCTCATGTAGGCTTGCACCAAGGCCTCCCTCAGCCCCAGAAAGCAGGAGCTTTGCCCACAGACAAGGGCTGTGAAAGTTTGCAGGCTACTGTGGGCCAACAAACCAGCTTGACTCAAATTTGTGTTTTTCCTCAGTTTTCATTTTTATGGCAGCGCCTGTTGAGCATTTGGGCTGGTCCAGCCCTGCTGCCCTGTTACAAACACTGTCTTTTGTTTTGCAATAAATGAAGAAAACTTTTCACTTTACCGCTTTTAAATCAAACGTCCCACGTGCACTATTAATATAGATTTTATCAGAACTATTGCTGATGAAATAATTGCCCATTAATTTTAAGGGACATATTTACTGGCGATGAATCATAACCTGGTATATTACCTGGCTGTTGCCTTAATTGGTGGCTACTGAACTTGTGAAAAGAGTCAGTCAGCAGCTAGACTGCAGCGAAGCCGCTCTGCTCAGCGCTGCTCAGAAGAGCCCGTTCTTAGGTGGACACAAAGTCAAGCAGAGCAAAGAGCTTTGGGACTGTCCTGCAGCAGCTGGTCCCTTACCCAAGTCTGCCGTTCAATAAAGCCACACCACATCAGTGATGGATGGGTCTGTCAGGTGGACACAAGCCTTAAATAACAGCATGGAATTCTGCAGCCTAGCTCTCTGGATACTGCCCATGTCCTTCGGCTAGTCTTAGGCCCTTTCAAATGAGCAGCCCTGCCCAAGGAACAGGTCTTCTCCAGCCAAGGTGGGCTGGGCTATGGCTGCAGCATGCTGGGGAGAGCAAGCCTGTGGTCTGTTAAGGAGGGAGGGACACAGGAGGGTTTAGCTTTGCTGTTACAAATCAAAAGAGTGACATGGATTTGTGGCCTATCATCTTTGACAGCCTCCTTTAAACTGCTTATTTTAAAACAGGATAAACAGTGGATTAATAACCTTGCAGAACACGGAGAGCTTGGATCCTCCCAGGGCAAAGGGAGCAGGGAAGCCTCTGCAGCATCCCTCCCTAGCAGCTGGGTGAGGATCTCATCCACCTCCCGCCCTGTACCCTGGAAACTGTGTCCCCAGAAGAAGTGAGCTGTGTTTCCCTCAGTCCACAAAAATATTCTGCAGGCTCAGGATATGCCCCTGATTCAGTTCTAGAAATAAGGTAATACTGAAACTTGACTTTCCTCTGCACTGCTTTAATTAGCAAGGAGAGGGGTCTGTGTGATAAGTCTGGATATTTTCTTAATCACAATAAAATCATTTCAAGGTCAACTCATATTTCAACACTGAGGAATTAAGTCTGTTCCTCGCCCCCTTCCTCTCCCCCAGTGCAAGTTATTAAATGCTCATTTAGAAGATCTGTGCAAGTTAAAGCTGTTGAAAAAGACAGTTTCCCTCCACTGAACACAAACACACGTGTATTAACTAGTGAGCAGCTACACTAGTAGCTAGAACAGCAGAGGGAGGTTATTTCATCCAAATCCCTGTGTCTCTCAGTCATTTCAGGGCAGATTTTCCACCCAGCACTGCTGGGGCAGCCCCACAGAACCTGCGGAGCAGGAGGGTGAGCGAGTAGGGAAAAGCAAGAAGGTCCCTTTCACACTTCTGCAAGACCTTGCTGACTTGAAAATGCCACTTTTTCAGCAAAGCAGCAGCACATCTAATAAATCACATCTGTACACTGCTTTATTCAAAGGCACTGACAGTTTAGGATTGACGACACCCAGGGCAACCTAGTGTCAAGCACTCCTAATGAAAACTATCCCATTTTGCTCCAGTAGTAGCAGCTGCCAACAGACATAATCTACTGGCATATGGAGAAGGCCATGCTAATCCCTGCAAGGTCATTAACAAGAGGGTGAAAATTACATGCAAAGCACCAGCTGTGGCATCCCCTGCTCCCTCACACTTGATGTAGCAGGGGCAACAGAGGTGAAAAATGCAAGTACATCTCAGCAAGCCAAGCGTTTCTATTAAGAGCACAGCTATTTTTCCTCCTCCTTTCCCCAAAGCGAGGTTCAGTACTGTTGAAATCCCCCCTGTGCAGGAGAGCAGGAAGCCTTTCACAAGTGCCACCTCTTTTTGCAGTCAGAAGTGAGTCAAGGGGGAATTAGCTCCATGTCAGCCTTGCTGCAGGACAGCTGGGGCAGACAAGCTCACAAGAAGGTCTTGGCCCACCTGGTGATGTGGGCTGAGCTCGGCCGCTGCAGGAGGCAGGTAGCCACATCCCATCTCCCCCGACAGCCTGTCATCGCTGGCACCGTCGCTCTTTGTGAAACAGAAGTGGGGCTTCCCCTTGTCAGATGCAAAGAGCATCCTCACACCCTTCTTTCCAAGTATTTTTCTTTTAACCACACTGACAAGCTCAAACTTAAATTTCTAACACCCCATCCGTATTTCCAAGGTCCCTGCTGGCTCATTCTCCTCAGATCAGGGACCTCGCCTGCAGTGTCCATGCAGCGTTTCACACGTGTATTGACACTTGGCAGGAAATGGGAACCAAAAGCCCACAATAAGCCGTTCATCTTCTGACTGCGACACCAGCCACATCTGAACTCCAGCTTTGCACCGGGTCCTTGCTGAGTGCTTCGGCAGGTACAGACTTCCTGGGGCACTGCCAGAGTTGCAGAGGATGGAGGTCCAAAAGTCCTCACGGCCATGAGGAGCAGCACTACACGGGGCTAAGGGGAAACTGAGTCTCCAGCCTGTCTTCACTCCAACCCTTAATCTGCAAATAAGAACCTTGTCCCTTCAGGCTCACCTCAGACTTGTATACTTCAACACTTACAAGCTCACACAGTCTCTGCTTCTGTAATCCCAGACTCGCTCCTGAAATATATTCTACCCTCAGATTTGCCTGGGAACTCAGGATCTGGTTTTGTCTTTTCATTAAATCATGCAAACATTTTCATAAGCAATAAATCAAAAAGTCCTGTTAAAACCCCCCAGCAACAACTACCTAAAACAAATCTTTTCCAATTTAAATCCCAGCCTGCAGAACGATCAATCCCATAAACCCCATGATTGTTAACATTACTTTGGGTAATGTTTAAAAACATTAATTTCAAAAAATGTAATAGGAAAAAAGCTCTTTAAATCGGCAAAAAGATAAATGGTCTCCAGCAGCATGACCTTTTTCCATACCACAGTGACATTGAATCATTTTAAAGTTATTTACATTTTCATTCTTCCTTGGAAAAATGTTGACAAGGCTTTCAGGGGCCATAATGGATACTCAGCAACATCTATGGGAAGCGTAACCGCATCAAGAGCCCTTCCTCAATTCCTCTTCACTGCTTCACACCAAAGAGCTTTAATTAATGGAGGAGAGGTGACTTCAGAGCAAGCCTGCTCATTAGCGCGACTGGCTGCTGTGGGAAGTGACAGAGCTCCCCAAAACACCACTAATGCAACCCACGGGTTTGGGGGGGTTCACCCACTGGTGTCTTTCTGCCTCCAGCACACATGCCTTCAACTCCACTTCTCAAAGATGGGTTTGACCTCCAGGCTCACAACTGCCACCGGGCTGCAGGCTGGTCTGTGACAGCTGAAGAATGCCCAAGTCCTGGCTTTACTTTCCATCTGTAACTGGAGCATCTACCCGCTGCCAGCTCAAGGGTGAGACGGTGTCGTGGTGCACACACAACCTGTGGTCCACACACAACCCGCGGTGCACACACAACCCGCGGTGTCAGCACGTGTGGTGCACGCGTTAAGTATGATGCGCTTGTTGGCACTTATGGAGCTATGTCTCTATAACTGATGGAGCCAGCAGTGGAGAAATCTTTCAAAGTCACCTGCACACAAGGGTGATGGGGCACACACAACACCCAACAGTCTGGAGCAGAACTTGGTGTCTGAGGCTCTGCTGGTGCAGAAAGACCTGCTACTTTACAAAGCCGTTTCCTGGGGCAAGCTAAAGCTTGACACCTTCCCTGCGCTAACTCACAGCAGAAGCAGGGACAGCCTTAAAAAGAAAAAATAAAAAGGACTCTGGTTTTCCCTTCCTCCATCCTCTGCTGAGGATTTGGGCCTTTATGCAGAGACTAGCAGAACATAAAACATCTGCCACGCTGGAAGCAGAAGGTGACTCCCAAGTGACTCCTGTCCCCACAGAAGCAGCAAGCCAAGGGTGATGGGGCCAAGCTTCCAGGATATTCCTGCTGCCAGTCCCATGCCAGATATCCCAGTTCCACCCGGCAGCCTGTTGGGCACAGCGTGGAAAGCACGACTATCAGCTCCATGCTCTGCAACATGATCTCCGCTTGGCTTGATACAATATTAATGACAAGCAATATGTCAACCCACAACACCACAAAAGCGGTCATCTTCCAGCTGTGCTCTGCCTGAAGGATCTGAACAGACTCACCTTGGCTCCAGGGCCGTGCCAGGGCCCCAAAACTCTGCAAACAGAAGGTGGCAGCTCCTCACACCCACAACCCCAGCTCTCCAGCCGTCCTGCCCCTGCAGCACCAACGTGCTGGTGCTGTAAGGAAAGGTGCAGACTGCTCAGGTGGACCTCACCCAGACCTGCACCAAGCATGGAGGGGCTTCCTACCCCCAGGGCAGGCTTTGGGACACAAGGACACATCTCATGGCTGCAGACCACAGCCAGGAATAATACCAGGTGCCAGCCTGCAGAAAGCTGAGCTGAGCCCTCGGTTATTTTAGTGACAGCTCCTGTGAACTCTGCTCGTTGTGGGGTTGCTCAGGAGCCCACCACGTCACGCTGCACTTGGTCTGAACAGTTGAACTTGCACAAGGCATCACCCACTGCCCTTCACATTGAAGTGCAAAAGAAACATCCCACCTGATCAAAGCGTGTCCAATTAGTGTTCTTCTAAGTTAATGAGATGCTTCAACCAACACAAGGGAATTTATTTTGGAACATGATGACTTTCCTGTTGGCAAATTAGTGATAGAAAACTGCACCCATGCGGATTTCCCTGGCTCTGGGCTGCAGCCCTGTCTCCAGGCTGGTTCTCTGTGGTGATGCTGCCCCAATCCTGCAGCATGGCTAATATCAGCATCCTGCAATTAGCACACAGCGTATTAATCTGTGCAAATAAATGAGCCTGGTCCTCTAGTCCAGAAAAACACTTGGGGGACCAATTCTTTATTTCTGAGTGTATGATTAGTACAAATTAAAACCAGAATAAGTTTCCAGTTTGCCACATTAGGCCGGTTCATCAAAACACCCTTATCCCCCAGAGCAGAGTCTCAATAAGAGCATAACAAGGGGATGTTTCAACTAGAATGATTAGGATAGTCCAGGAAAATTAATTTTGAAGTTCATGGCAGCCCTCCTGTCAGAAACAGGCCACAATGAGGAGAGTATGTGCAGAAAATGAAAATGAAAAGGCTGTGCTAAGTACTGCTGGTGGCAAGGAACAGAAGCAGGGTCTGGCTCCGCTCCTTCTCAATCGCTCTCATAAAAGCCCCGTTTAATATGAAGCCAATTCAACATGATAAACTCAACAACCAGAGCCCAGTTCCCAAACAGGGAGGTCTGCTGTCCAAATCCTCCCTCATTTAGCTAAAGGCTCCCGATGGCTCTCAATTAGAGCTGGTCAGAACCATCAGAGCAGTTGCTGCTAGAGGAGGAACCAAGAGGCTGCGCGCTGACCGACGTGAGCAGGGTACCGAGGACCACACTGGATATTTAACTTTCCAAAGAGTATAGTTACAACAAATATCTTTTTAAGACCACTACCACCACACACACTCCCCCCCACACACCTTCTACCAGCGTGGGTCTGCTCTGCACCCACGGCCTGGCTTCACTCCATCATCCTCAGGTAAGCCCACCAGGCACCGCCTGAGCTGTGGGGCCTCCATCCCACCACCCCTGAGAAAGCAAAGGTTCAGGTGCAGAATACCCCGTGTTTAGCTCTTTCTTAACCAGAAGGCCATCACCACTCCTTCGTTCTTTACACACAGATACAACTTGGTTTGTTCCTCTCACTTGCCAGGACTCTCCCATCTCCAGCACACATAGACCCCCCCAAGGCAGCAGCAGACCCCAGGCAGGATTGGCTCCAGGAGCAGGCAAACAGGGATTTCAGCATCCAGTCTCCAAACATTTTTCTGCCTTTCAAATTATAGTCTGTATTTGAGACGACAAAACAAATTCCAACAAATCCTAGCCCAACTTGCAGCTCACAGAAGGAAAAGCAACCAGAGCTCAGTGTTGCATAACCTCACTAAAAAGATCCAGCAGCCAACTCCAAGTCCTCAAACCCAGGCTGTGCTAAAGTAAAAGCTTGTTGTAGATCGAGCTTAGATAATCTGAGGATTGTTTTGGGGGGTTTTAGCTCAGAAAAGGATCACACATTGGGAGCCAGCCTCCCTATGGCTATAGAGAAACACATACTGCTTAGTCTGTGGCCCACACAAATACCAGAAGAGACCCTGAGGAAACACCAAGCACCACGTTCTGGAAATGAGACCAACCCCGCATCCCATGAATTTGCAACAACCTCTCCCAAGCCCAGCCCACGCAACTGACCTTCAGCACAGAGAGAAGGCTCCATCCCAGGTCCCCAGTGGTCAATACAGAGTGACTCCATGATGCTTGAGAGGAACCAGCAAGGACACAGCCCTGAGAAAAGGGGCAGCCAGGAGCCATTAAATAACCCCCTCTGGCCTCACCTGCAGAACCCAGGTGGGACTTGTGGAGACTGATCCCTCTTCACAGGCACCTTTGAGTAAATCGGCGGTTTCCAGTGGGAATAAACCTTCCATCCCAAACCCGCCCAGCCCTGCGTGGGGTGTCTGTGTGGGAGGGAGCCCCTGTCTCTGCGGGGACACAGCCCTGGGCCCCCGTTTCACTCTGCCGCTTTGTGCTTCTCTTAAACACCCCCTGATTTACACCACCAGAAGAGAGGGGAGCTGGGCGTTGCACCCCTGGTTAATGAGTATTCCGATGTGCTGTTTCCATAGATTGAGAACAACCCTCGGAAAACCAGAAGTGATTCCTGAATTAATTTAGATTTCCCGCTGCCTTGTTAGACCAGCTGGATATGGCACGCTTCATCTTCTCTGCAAACAGTGCCGCGGTCCCGCTGGGACACTCCGCACTTTATAAACCTGTCAAGCCCTTAAAGCCGGTGACCATGAGGCTTCACAACAAAACGCGTTGAGGTTTATGGCCACACACACGCAGCAGCCAGCCCCGGAGAGGAGAACCGGCACGGGTGGTTTGGGGAGCGAGGGGATGTTGTTTTGTGCTACGGTTTCATTTGAAAGCAAGCGAAAAAAAAGCCAGCCCTGCGTGATTGATTTTAAAGCATCCAAGCTGCTGCAAGCTGCAATGCTTTGAGAGCATATGTGTCTACATGGGAAACAGGAGATTGTCTCCAGCACCATTTGCATTTGTCCCTTCCCTCCCTCCCTCATGCAGTGAGTGTTTTGAAGAGGCCTTATCCTGGAGAGGGCTGGAAAAACCTGCAACTTCTGTGGAAATCAGAGACTTCTGGGTGCAGAGCACCTGAACAAGCTGGTTCTCGTTTACAAAACGTATTGTTCTGCCAGTTCCCCCCTGCCCAGCACCTCCAATGCTGATTTATTTTCTCTACTCTTCCAACAAGCTTCTGAAGACTTTTTTTTTTTTTTTTTCCACACCATCCACATTGATCGAGCATCTCTGTGACCTGCCTCAGGACAAGGGCTCCCCGCAACCCTCGGCCGGCAGCTCCCGGTGCGGGCAACGCTTGCCCAATGTTGCCGCACATCCCTCGGGCTGCTCCTTCTGTTGGGAGCGATGCCCGTCCCTGGGGCACAAGCCGCCCGGGTTTGGGCTCCAAGCCGCAGGTTGGTCCCTGGGAGCCACGCTCAGCTGGCCGACGCTGGCTGGCTCCCAGCTGGGGGGCTGCCGGCCCCCGGCCATGACGCTTTTCCTCCCACATGGCAGTTTGCTCAGCCTAACAAGTCAGCATCTGATGAAGTCTCTGCCGTTTGGGTCCCTCAGGGATTATAATATGACTGCAGCAGGTCCCGGCTATTCTCTGCAGCCCAGCATGTTGTTGCTTCATTAAACGCCAAATTGTTACATTAATTCTAACTGCCCTGTAGAGATGTAGCTGTCAGGAATGATTTACTCGCCTCCAGCTGACTCAGAGACTTTGTGCAGGCTCCTGCGTAGGAGCTGGAAGAGGCCAGTGCCTGGGTGGGAGCAGGATGCAGGACGCGTGTCCAGCCAGATACTGGCAGCAAGTGGCTCTGCCCTCCCAGGAGAGACAGAGACGCTCTTCAAACCATGGTGGAAAAATAACCGGGGAGCTAAAAACAATACAGAAGGTCTGGAGTTTGGTTGTGTCTGAACCGGGGGCTGCTGGTGACCAAAGCTGCTTGTGAAAATGCAGCATCTTTGCTGGAATAAGAACCTAATTTAAACACCTTTGCTTTTTTTCTGGGCATATTTTTGTTAGCTTCATTTTCTTGGTGCGTTTTAGCAAAATCATTTGCTGCTTTTAAATGTTATTTCAGTGTATAAGTCGTGCAGGGCTCCACTCTCCTGCCTTGTTCCCATGAACCTTGGTGCAGGCAGGGACAGGCGAGGTGGGATGTGCCGGGCGGTGAGGACACCTTTGCTTGGACGCTCTGACACATTCAGGAGAAGCCACTGGAGGGGACCCTGAGGATGACCCAGCCCGGGCCACCTTTGTTCTCCCCATGGGCAAGGGGTTTAGCATAGAAGCATAGAGTGGTTTCACCTGGCCCACATCCCTAAAAGGGCACCAATGTCCCCAAAAGGGCATTAATGTCCCCAGGCCCTGCTCCCTGGGAAAGAGGGCTGTCCCCAGGCCAGCCCTAGGACCCCAGCTGGGGGCACCCCCTTTCACCACCTCATTCCCCTGGATCAGGCTGGATAAAACCCACAAGCCCCAGCCCTGCTGAGCTGGGCTCACACCAGCTCCTGCTCCCGTAGAAGCGAGCGGAGCCGGGGGGATTATCTGCCCTCCCGGCACTCGGCCTCGCGCCGGGGTCACCGGCGTTGGGTTACTGCCCGCTGCGAGCACCGGCAGCCTCGGCCGCTCCAACGAACAGGATTCCTCACGGAGCTGACACCCCCGCAGGAACGGCACGAAATATTTGACAGTAAGGAGGTGTCCATCCCTCCTAGCATGAGGCGGTTTCTTTCACCAGCCTCATGCAGGAAACCAGAATGAGAAAAAAAAATAAGTTATTTCTACTGTTTGACCCCAAATGCAATCGTTCCCTGCATCTGGATGGAGCGCGCGTTTAGGCACAGCCGCTTCTAAAAGATGAATATGCCGTTTGGGGAAAAAAAAAAAAAGGTTTGTATGTTAGGTTTTCCTCACTGAGAGCAAAAAAACATGTCCTGCCCCTGTGTCACACACTCGCGCAAATCAGCGGAGGCTGTAAAGCTCACCTGCAAATTGAGCAACGCGAAACCCCGCGTCCTAATTCTGTTTGGGGTTTACAAGCTGTCAGTCGGTTGGGTAGCGTCGGTTTTATTTGCTTCTTTCAAATTGGTTTTCTTTTTAACGGGAAGAAAACATTTATATTAATGGAATCCTCGAGCCCCAGCCCTGAAAGGAGAGGCTGAAATGCAATCCCGGAATTTTCGATCAGGCTGTTCAGGGAGCTCTGCTCCGTGTTCAGACGAGCACAAGCACCGGCAACTTCCAGCCCGTTCTGCCTTTCAGAGCAGAGTACAAAGGCTGAGGGGGAAATTTGCATTTTGTTCTTTCTTAAATTCAGGCATCCGCTGGGAATTCCGGGGTGAGAGGAACAACAGCGCCCGTTATTTGCTGGGAGGGCAATGGTGAAAAAAAAATCTGTAAAATACATGTTCAATTACCACGGTTTCTAGACAGTGGTTTTAGAACAGCAGCGTTATCCTAAAATCAACTACATTTCTGTCTTCCTGTTCTTTCTTTCTTTTTTAGGAAACAGGGGTCTTTTAGAGTATTTTTTAGTCTTTTATAGGAAAATGTTATTCGTACTTGAACTGCCAAAATATTTTGAGGCAAAACACTTACCCAGCTTTGCTGAGAGTGCTCCCAGAGCATGGGGCAAGAGAGCAGAAAGCACAGGACTCTTCAAAACACAAACTCTGGTTTTCTGTTTGGGTGAAGTTCTGCAACCTGCTTCTTAAAATCCCATAATTTTCTAATTACTCCGTAAGTTTCGTTGTCCCTGCGATGTACCTATGGGTTAGCAGCAAGAGTTGCTCCAGGCTCTTGCTGCAGAGCCCAGCTCTGGGCTCAAACTCGAGAGCTCAGACCCAAATGAGGCAAATTTCTGCCTTGGCTGCAGGAGACGCAGCTTCACCCATCTGAAAAGTCCCCCAGGAGTAGAGTCACGAGCAAATTTACAGCTGTCACCCCTGGCTCCAAGCTGGTGTGGTGTTTTTACACCAAAAGCCCCACGGCGTAAGGCAGCGGGGCTTTGCCCTTCTCTGCAGTAGCTCTTGGACTGGGTCTCCTGAAATAAAGAGTGAGTTTCTCTGTTGGGCTACTGGAGCACCAAGGCGGAAGGCACGTCCCCATTTTGCTTTGGGCAGGGTTCTGACAGCTCCCTGAGAACAGAAACTGGCCCTGTCTCTTCTCAGGTGTGTGACAGGAGGGGAAAAAGCCATAAAGATGCTTACACAGTGCTGGTGGTTAAGGAGGATTTTGCACATCTCTGTCTTTCTGCAAATATTGCCAATACCTGCTCGCTTCTGGAGACGCCATCCTCATGGAGCAAAGGCCCAGGAAGCTATGGCCGGGTGTTACGGCAAGCACACATCCCCCGGCAGCTGCAAAACAGCAACAGGGATGATAGCGAGAGACTGGAGACGACGACACGTCACCCTGTTCCAACAGCAGCCGTGTGTCCTTTGCAAAAGGTAAGGAATAAAAGCCTGGATTTGCCAGCTGTCTCCAGCCGGGGCACGGTGCCGGGGCGCTGGCAGCCCCCCGGGGCCAGCACAGCTCTTCTCGCCGGGTGCCCAGGACGGCGTGGACCAGAGCATCGCCCGTGGGGCTGGGGCCAGAGGCAGCTGCACCCCAGCCCCGGCGCTGCCTCCCTGCCCGGGGCTGCTGCTGGCCTCGGCTTCACTCACACCTAAAGATGCTCAACACACGGAAGAGCCCAGGATAAATACTCCTCAACTTCCCAGGGGAGCAAGAGGCTCGGAGCTCATGTGCTTTACAAATTATCTCCTCTGATCCTTAAACCAGAGACTTCAGGGAAGTGTTTTGCTCTGCTCTGAGGAGCAGGACTACAGACGTGTACGTGAAGATACGGGGTGTGTGTGTGTGTGCTCACACCTGGGCTGCGTGTGTTCGGTCCAGCTTAAGGGTTTTTTTTTCTTTTCTTTCTGATTTCTCTTTGAAATAGTCCAAAACCTGACTCGGAGTGTTCCATGTGCACAACTTTCTGTTCACAGACAGCCCAAATCAGACTCTGCGGTTTTCTATTGATTTATCAGCACAGATTTCTGCCTTACAGTTTTCTACCTTTACAATAAATGCTGAAAAACAACCACGACCCATCAAAAATAGCCTGGCCGCGATCAAATCCTGTGCATGCACAGGGCAATACTGTTTGGATCTCCCAGGGACTGCCAGCCTCCAACACTGTCATTTTTCTTTTTTCAGCTTATCAAAGCATTTTTACATCGGTGGGTTTGCTCCTGCGTTTAAAGGGAATTATTTCAGCTCTTTGTTGAATGGAGCATTGAGGCCTTTTCCCTTCAGCGTCAGGTATTGTATTTACCTACAGCGATGCGAATTTAGCAAAGGACTATTTAAAGTTTAGCTGACAAATTTATTTATAATCTTGAAGTATTTGATCATCAGAGAGAAAGCGAGAATATAAATAAAAGACACCGGACATTCACATAATCTACAGTTAATTCAATCGTTTGGTTTTTTTTTTTTTACAGAGGACAATATACATATTTAGCTTGCCTTTCCTCGCAATCCGCTCGCACGTTGTCTGCGGAAATACGCAAATGCCTGGAACCCAGGAGCGTCCCCAGGGAAGCGTGTGCTCGCTCCGGCGCGCTCCCTGCCTGGAGAACAGCTTGAACGAACCCCACCAAACCCCCCGCCGAGACACCCCCAAGAAGGGATTTGGCAACAAGACATCAGGGTGATTTTTGAGACGCTTTGCAGTAAAACTGTTGCGAAGGAATTGGAAAGAAAAGCGTAAGAGTCATAACCCAGAGCCGCTAAAGTGTTCCCGGGCCGAGAAAAATCACCTCTCGAGCTCATGATAAAAGTGTCGTTATTTGGTAATAAATACATCTAGTCACGGGTGAATGCTTATATGGAAGGATCAAACTAGCAACCTACAAACTAAAGAGATGGGAAGCAGAATTAACATTTGATTTTCATTTTACAGAGGAAAAGGGTGGTGGATAAATGATTGGCATATTAAAGAGCATTTCATTTTCGAAAAGTTAACGTAAATTCAAAATAAAACAGGACATACCGCCTCGGTGCGCTTTTAAAAAAATCTGCTGGAAGAACAGAGAAGTTTTCTACCGTGGATGTCTGAAGTGATTCACTATTAACATTTCTCCTATAGAAATATAGACATTGTCACACCTTTTACCGTGGGTGAGGACTTTATTTTCTCTTACAAAGGTTTCGGTGCGGGTGGGTGATGAAGCAAGTCCTTGCTTTGGAGAATGCACTGACAACAGAAAGCAAAATACCTTATATCAAATCTGTAAAGCACAAGTCTTGGTGTTTAGTAAAGACACAAGAATCGGGACCGTTTGGACACTCTGGACGCTGCCTTTGCCCACCGTCCTCTGCCAACCCGCAGCCAGGTCACCCGCCAAAATCACGTCGGCTCCCTCCACGCCGTCCCGCCTTCCTGCCCCGCTCAGCAGTCACGGTGTGTCCCTCCTTTATTTCCAAGAGTAGATGACGTTTAACAGCACCGAGTCCTTTCCCTTCCCACTGCACGGTGGTGGATCCTGTATCAAAACTGAGCGTGGTCGACTTCATCCAGCCAAGAGGCCGGGCTGGCAGGGAAATCCGGGTATCCGCCGCTGCTGCCGGTGGAGAGGTCGGAGCTGGGGCCATTCCCGGCCAGGACCCTCATGGACTGGGGCACCCCTTGTCCGCTTTGTCCCATGATGCCCAAGCCGTTGTCTGGGTAAACCAAGCTGGAGATTAAAGGCTGGTGGCCCGGCAGGGCTTGCAAGGAAGCTGGCGACTGGGGTATCCCGTAGGGGCTGTTGGAACGCAGGTCGTGGTACTGGTCCTGAGCCGGGATGCCGCTGTGATCCAGAGCAAAGCTCCCGTTGGTCCCAGCCTGTCTCCCCAGAGCAGGGGATGCTTCGTTGAGATTGCTGTAAATCCCATTGGAATGGCTCATTTCGGACATAGAGGGCTCATCTGAAAGGGAAACGGACTGGTTTTACTGGGAGAGCAGTGGTCATGGCCGGCAGCCGCTGCGCGGGAGCTCCTGCAAGCTCTGGGTGTAAAGAGATTAGACGGATGGGAGCTGAGCAGCCACACACTTGCCACTTGTAATTCCTTATTATTCCCATCCTTGTTGACGGATCTTCATAGAAGGCCATGGGATTATTATTTTTTTCTGAGCACAAACATCTAATACATTTTGGATTTTAAAAATATGCATGAAAAGCACATATTAAAAATATAAGACTGGGATTTTAAAATAATCTTTTAAAGGGGAATGTGAGTCCAGTGTCTTTTTCCACCGTTTGTTCTGCATTTCTGTTTGGCTTGGAGGTTTCTCTTGAATTTTTATATCATTTTTAGGAGGTACCTGAACACTCACCCATGCAAGAAAAAACTCTCCATTGACCGGAAAAAAAATATATTAAATCTCAGCAGTATTTGTCTGCTTAGGAACAGGATAATTAAATGTATTTGTACAATTTCAGAACTCTTCTGAAAAAGGAACAAGATTTTTTTAAGTTTCCAGCAAAAATAGTTTGCATTCATTAGGGGCTTTACGGGCAGCGAGAGCTGCTCTGTTGCCTGGGATACAAACCTGGTTGTGGCATCAAGCTATCAATAATTGTTCAACATTTTTTAGTTATTATTTATGGTACATTCATATTTAATGATGCCGATGTGCGGCGTGTATAAACAGACTTGAAAATCAAACAGTTTTTAGGGCCGCGGGAGTGAAGCCGAGCTGCAAAGCTGTGTGTGCATTATAGACCGCGCCTGTGCAAATATGTACACAGAGTTCTGCGTTCCAGCTTCTCTCCTGTATTCCTAAATATTCCTAAAAAGGATACACACACGTGTGCGCACGTTTGGGCACAGACCAGATCACGTCACAGAGAACACTGGGCCGTGGGGCAGCACCCGCCTGGGGCTGGGGCTGTGCAGGATGTGTCCCCATGCAGGCACCAAGCTCCCCACCCGGCCCAGGGCCGTGTTCTGCTCCCGCAGCAGGTGCCCTGGGTCTGGAGAGTCGGGGATGAGGCTACGCAGGGCAAGAGCTAAGGCAGGTATGGGCCGGGGTTTGTCAACAGAAATCTCTGCTCCGAAAACGGGACCGTCCGGCGCAGAAGGCTCCGGACACACAGCGAGGAGGGAACAGCGGGGAGGTAACAGCTCCCACCAAACTGGGAAGAGCTTCCCAGCGAGTAACTGAGCAAATAAAACCACCCCTAAATAGGATGAAATAAATAAATAAAGAATTTTCTACGTACTTTTCCCCTAGGAACGTTCAGCGGTTCAGGACTCTCTGGTTTTTGTACTTCCAAGGGCCCATTGAAGGGGCTCCAGCCCCCGCAGCCTTCCCGGGGAGCTCCCCCAGCACCGCTTCGCACCCGACGCGGCCCCCCCGGAGTTTCCCCTCCAGTTCCCCAGCCACGGTTGCCTCTCGCTGCCGCGGCTCCGGCCCCCCCGACCCCGCAGCCCTGCCAGGGCCGGGCAGCTCCGCGTCTCTCCCGCCTCGGGGACCCGTTTCCACGCCTTGCTGGACACGCCTGAGGTGGCACCGGGGGGGTGGCAGGAGCCCAGCCGCGGGCAGCAGCTCTGCGGGGAGGGCGCAGACCCGAACAGGGCTCCGGGGACCGACCTGTGAAGGAGACCTCGGCATCGCTGTCGGGGCCCTCCTCCTGGATGCTGTCCTTGTCGGACTTGGAGGTCCCTCGGGACCGCTTCATGTTCCTGAAGTACTGACCCCACCGCTGCCTCCCCGCGTCCTTCTTCAGCCTTTTCTCCTTGGCCCTGCGGTTCTGGAACCAGACCTGCAAGCAGGGCAGGCCGGGCAGCTCCTTCTCTGAGGGCCCAGCTCCTTCCCCGCCGCCCCCGGGCCTGGGCAGAACCCCCCGGGGGGCGAGGGTCGCCCCGTCTCACCTGCACCACCCGCATGTCCAGCCCCGTCTCGGACGAAAGCTGCTCCCGGACGTGCCGCGCCGGTTTCGGCGAGTTGTTATAAGCGTTCTTGAGGGTCTCCAGCTGCTTGGCCGTGATGGTGGTGCGGGGCCTCTTCGCCGTGGACTCAGCCTCTGCCCACACGGTGCGAGTTAGAGGTGAAGTCACCACGGAGCGGCACCGGGGACGTGGGACCCTCCGTCCTCCCTCCAGCCACCCCCCGTGGGCAGATCCCCCTCCGGCTCCCGGAGCGTGTCCCGGGGGGCAGGAAGGCCCCGGGCCGCCTCCCTCCTGCCCTGGGGGGTTTGGGGATGGGAGGGACGGGGCAAGAGGTACCTCTCTGCTTGGCCGTCTCGTAGTCCGCCTTGCAGACCAGCCTGCTGTCCTCCATGAGGTAGAACTCGTCGCCGGTAGCCAGCTGCCGTTTGCAGACGATGCAGGCGAAGCAGTGCAGGTGGTACACGAAGTCCTGGGCCCGCCGGACCACCTGGGTCGGGGGGATGCCTTGCTGGCAGGCGGCACACTTCGTCCCGAAGCGCCTGGACGAGGA
>VZZY01010516.1:5573-30961 GCA_013400335.1 Eurystomus gularis
GATGAAAATAGAATTTATGAGCATGTCTGGACTGCTCTTTTTCTTTTTTTCCTACCAATTCTCAAGCTTACACCATAATTGCATAGGACACCCAGAGGCACAGCCATATGCTATGGATACCATCTCTTGCAGAGTGATCAGCAATCCTTAGTTTTGCCTCACACACTCCACCTATCACAGGTATGCCAACATCCATGACAACAGACATCCTGCCTATGACTCCTAGATTAATTAGTATTGTCATTTCTCTGGACTCGGACACTACAGTGAAATTGTAATGAGTCTAATGCATGTCTAAAACCATCATCTTCACAACAGACCCAGAAATACATCGTTATAACAGGTCAACTATATCCTTGTTCTCCGTATGATTTAATTGTAACTGCAACTCTCTATGCAACACGCTGGAGGAGTTATATTCACCAGCTCACTGTTAGTGGGGCCTCGCTGTCAGCATCATTAGCAGAGGTGAATACGGGCTTCATGTGGATAATGAGCACGCTGAAAAAAGTAACTCCAGCAAAGAGCAGCATTGCTTCTGAAATGTGTCATTGAATAGGTCTTTTAGTATTTCCATTAGCAATCTTCCTGGTGATACAAAGCTTGGGAATGTTATCAATACTGAGGCAGATTGTTACAGCAGAGGTATAATTGGACGAACTCAAAGAATGCAGTAATACAGATGGGATAGCATTTACTAGGACAACATGCCACTTCTCAATATCCAGGGATTAATAGGTCCCTCTGAGCTCTGGGCTCAAAGACCTAATCATCATATGATCCATACTGTTCTCACTCCATGAAAAAGGCAAGTGGCACGCCAACGATGTATTAGATGATGTGTTTGGATAGAGATGCAAAAAGCTACGAATCACTCTGTAAGATCTCAGTGAGCTCTCATCTGGATCATTATACACAGTCATGGTCACTAAAAAAGTGAATTTTAGCACACATAGAGGAGTAGAGAGCTTACCACACATGCAGGACTCAGAAAAACGGTTTAGATAAATCGATACTGAGACCGTAACACATTCCTATTAATTTAAGCCACTATTATTTCCTGATGTTTTCCCTACATGTTTCAAGTGTCAGTATTGATACGAGTGGTCACATATGTAAACTATTCATACATAAAAGTCTGAAAATTGGAAAAGGTGTCTGCATATTACTTCAATGATAAGTAATATCAGTAATTCTGATATTAGAATCAGTCTTACAAACTGCTAGATTACTGGTAAGTACACATTTTACCCAAATCCACATATTTAACCAAATCAAGAGAAGGCAGGACTTTAAGTCTCTTGTGTCAGATCAAGCAAATGATATCATTTATGTCAAACACACACCTGAAAAAGGAGCAGGCCTAAAGGAGCAGGTCTATATCAGAGCATAATTTTGCTTCAAAACTGGGAAGTTCTGATCTGGAATGAAAGACCTTAAACTTCTATTTAGTGTGCATTCAAAACTATGGTCCAATGTATTAGAGAATACAGCCTTACACTTGGAGTTACATGAGTAAGTCTTCAAAACTCCGCCCTACTCCCAGGCAATTTTATTGATGCTGATGTTACAAAGAACTGACTTAAATGGGGAACTGGTAGCCGTATAATGAGAAATATATCCAATGCAGGTACTACAGTCCTCGTTTTACAGCATAGAGAACAAGGATTTACTGTACTGAAGGTATCTATAACTCCATGTCATACTCTGTCTGCATCTCCAGTGAACAGATTAATGAAATTCATACACCTTTTTTACCATCCCAATCTTCTCCAAGCCAGCTGATTTTGATCAAGAGCACATATTTACATTTTTTGGCACATAAACAATTAGTCTTGGTATGGACTGCAGACCTAATAATTAGCTATCCAGTTGCACAAGAGGAGAGATACAGGCATGTGTGCTACTTAAACTTCACAAGCAAGGCTTATATAAACCTTTCATCTGAAGGACTGATGACAAAGCAACTCAAATCAAAACGTTTTGTACTCTTCCCAAAATTCTAGCTCGCAGAATAATTTCACTCTTTCCAAACAAAATGCCAGAATGCCCTCAGCACAGACTTTTAAAAGACCTTATCTGAAACTTGACATAAGGCTACCATTGAACACAGTGGTCCAAATACAGTCATTTGCATAAACTCCCTCCATACGCATACCAAAACTCCTTAAACACAACTGCCCTACAAATCAATTATTACTACCTAGACTACTATATATAACCTATACAATAATACTTACAGGGTTTACACTTACAAAAAAGACTTCTTTAATGTGGTTCCCTAGCTTTTCTAAAATAAACCTTCTGCTTCAGACATGACTTAGCGGGAGTAACAAACATTCACTTAGTGGTTTCCATCATAAAAAAAAAAAATCAGAAATCCCACATGTTCTAAAGTGGAAAATTTTACTGAATATTTACTTTATTCACTTCACGTACTCCCACATGTGACTAGAGAATTGTGTGAGAAGAACACTCAGACTATTAAATTCCTCTCTTTTTTTGACATCTCAACCCTCCAGTGACCAAGACTATCAGTTTACTGAAAGGGCAAGAATAAGACAATGGGTCTCACATATCCACAAAAACAAAAATTATTGCTCCACCATGAAGGACTAAATAATTTAAAAATGCATTTATCAGATTAAGTATTTTCATCCTAAATGGATAAACCAATCTGCAGTAACAGTTAAGATTAATTTTTTTCATAATGGTAAACATGGTTGCAAACAGCAAAAAATGACTAGTTACTAATTGGACAATTCAAACAAACGAGAAAAAGGTAATTTTACACAGAAACGGATAGTGCCATTTAGATATTTTATATTCTGCGAAGGTTTCTAAGTACAGAATACCGAGGAAAACACTATAGGAATTAATAAAAGACACTTGGCTGTTCGATAACATGACAAGCACCTCTGATTTTACATAGATGAAACAGCCTGGTGATCTTTTTATGACACTCCCTCCCTCCTGCTGATTCACAGCTTATAAGTACTTGGCAAAGGGCAGCTTTCAAATTTCCTCCCAGGACGCTATTCCAGCTCCTTCTGTCCCAGTAAACACCCTTCGCATTTCATTACTAAACCAAAGATGTCTGCGTTTATGTGATGAAAAAGGAAAGGAAATGGGAAAAAAAAAAAAGGAAGAAAAGGGAAAGAAAGCAGAAAGTACGGAACACAAAATCCTAGCACTGGTCTCTGCCTTCTGGCACAGCCCCGAGCGAAGAGTAACAGGGGGGTGCTCTCTGCAGATGACACAGCCCTGTATAAGATTGCTTCCTCCGCACTGCTCCAGGGACGTGCAATTTTCCTTTGGCACAAGCAGTGCTGAGCACCATCACCTACTGCTCCAGCAGCACTGGACTGGTGCAGCACAGAGGGGCTAAGCGGGTCCAGACTCTTCGTCCTGCACTCACAGCCTATGCTAGGCTGTGACAAAATGAGTTCTCCTACTCAACCCATGTAATGCATAGTCTTACCCATTCTAGTGTGCATGCACACTTCAATTTAAAAAAATACAACGAACTAAAGAAACTTGCCTATCTCTAAAGCTTCCCCCTGGGTGCCATGACACTTCCGCTCTCTGTTTTAAGTCATGACCTGCTCCTCACAGACTAACTGCAGATGTGATGAGTCCTGCAGCAGTACTGCAATCTTCCATACCAGTGGCCAATTAACAGGCAAGCTGCACATAAGTCAAAAAGCATGCTAAATATTTGTCTAGGTATTATTAGACAATGCTAGTAGGTATATGTCCAGCTCCTTCTGTCCCAGTAAACACCCTTCGCATTTCATTACTAAACCAAGGATGTCTGTGTTTATGTGATGAAAAAGGAAAGGCAAAGGGAAAAAAGGAAGAAAAGGGAAAGACAAAAAGACAGCAAATCCTATTTGTAGTTACCAGTTTATTTTCCTGTTTTCATTAGGCAATTTTTTTTAAGCACACAAAAAACCCCATGTGTGCAACAGACATGGCAAACTACTACAGCAGGTCTGTGCTGCCCAGGTAGATCTAAAGGCAACAGACACCCCAAAGTCTGTTAGGAAGCCCTGAAAACAATAAGGACACAGTAGTGCATATTGTGTTGTTACGGTGCTACTTGACCACAGGTGTACCACTACATAGCATCCTCCTTCACCACATGCATGTGCAAGCTTGCACTGGGGCAGCCAGCACTGATCAGCTGTGACTGAAATTTCTACTCTATCTAGGTCAATTTCTTCTGCGTAGACTTTTGACAAAGTCTTTCAGAAAAAAAAAGGTTTTTGACTTCCATTTATTCCCCTACCACTTCCACATGCCTACACCAGTAGCTTGAGTATGTCTAGTTCAAAGACATTGAATTGTCCTCTGGCCACACAATAAGCTAGGGACTGCACAAGGCTAGGACCAAGGGATGTAACACGTATAAGGATATCCAAGAGTTTACATTCTTGAAAATTGGACGCCAAGTTACTAGTGTGCAACAAAGACCTGTGAACTACATGCACCTATAGTCCCTAAATAGACCACAGGGAGCCACACAATGCTTTCTACACATCTATTACTCTGGGTAATGAGCTGACTAAATGGTTTACTAGTCATGAAGTAGGTCTTCATCATGCCAAATGCTTTATGATCACAAAGCATAAAGTATTCCCAGATGCAAAGAGTTAGAGTGCCAGAATAAGATTCTCATCCAGGGTGAGGACATTTTCATCAATTACCTGGGTTTGAATACTTCAGTTCAAATATGCAATGTCCCAAAAATGTATCCAGTATTTCATTAGAGTTGACTTTTATTTAGGTAAGAGTCCATTTTTACAAGCAGTCACACTGGACAACAGAAATGACCTTAGTCTTTCTAAAATCTATAAAACCTGCATAACCTTGAGCCCCATCTGCTGGTACCTGATCTATTAACAAACATAGAGAAGACACCCTTTGTATCGCAGAGGAGTACAACAGGTCTTACGTACAAACCTATCACATTTATTTACAGACTCATTTGGTAGTGTCAGGTTTTTTTCTTAATATATTTAGTCGTATCCTCAAATATATGTTTGAAATAGACAGTTACAATTCTTTCTGGATAAAGCCAAAAAGCCCCAGCATGCATATTTTAAGGATTGTATTTGCTTGTAAAGCATTTGACTCACTCTTTAAAAGCCTACGATGATATTATTATTGTCTATACCATTAAGTTCTCTTTTCCCTTTGACTTCTCCATCCTAGTCTATCATTTTGATGATTCTGCTGTCCTTAGGCTTTTCTGCTGGAATAGTCCCCGACTGAAATTGTGCCAGATGATTTAAATCCTCTTGTGGCAACACCAGTGAAAGAAAACACATCATTCCCATTTCAGATAGTCACATCACTGCTAAACACAGAAGACTGTCAAATTAAATAAGCCGCTGCTGAAGTACAGCCAAAAATCCAGCTTCTCTCTGAAGAACAGCAATGGGAATACTGAAATGACTGGGTATTTGTTCACAAATCTGAGAAGGAACAGACGCATTTACCTTCACGATTAAATACACTCAGATTTTAGTAATTTTCTTTAGGTTCATATTAGTTGATGTCATATTTGCAAAACCTTGATAATCGTTAAGACCTTCATGAGAAATTATAACATTTCTGATACTAGCCACTGTATTCAGGAAATATCCAGATCTAATGGTCAATCTAATATAAGTTCTCTTGTCTTTTCTTTGCTCTCCACCTTTTATGAAGAGTAACAATTTTATATTTATTTGGAAGAAAATGTATGCAATATATTCATTTTCTCCTGAAGATAGTTATGGAAGTCTGGAAATTCATTTGCTTCAAGAAATTCTTCTATTATATTACTCAGTGGTTTTAATTGCAAATTTTAAGCTGACTCACTAAATACATCTAATTATTTTAAAACTAAAAATGCACACAATTCTAGTGCAGAAAATTGCTATTTCTGTTTAATGGAAGCCTGTAATCAGCACAATTTACTTTCTAATTCCTAAAAACTTCAGTAGCTACAAAGTTAATAAAAGAAATGGGAAATGCCTTAAAAATAGCTGTAATATAGCTGAAATCAATGGCATATACATATACAAAATCAGAGGTATACTCTGATTTTGAAGGACAAACATTTGAAACTTTTTGGTCTTGTTGGTCAAGAAACAGTTCCTTCAGGATTCCTTGAAACTATCCTATGTGTCTAGCAAGTTGATGGTTCCACTTGGATTTACTAACTTTGGTGACCAGGGGTGGGGAGAACACCACCAGAAACTCAAAAAGAAACAGGAGAAAGCCCCTTCCTTTGAATTTTTCAAAGGTTGCATTTCTGTCTTCTTCACTGAAATACACATCTTCAATACTTCTAATGAAATTTTTATGTACACAATCCTTATTCTTTTCCAACCAAAGCCACCAGAACACAGCAACATTACCAGCAACACTATGAAGAAACAAAAAAACAACAACAAAAAAAGTCAAAAATAGGGTCATATAGAGAAAAAGTGGAGAGACACTTTCAGCTTAGCTTGGGAAGGATCCTGCTTCTACACAAATTCTCATAACCTCCTCAGATGCCTCCTCCATGGCACTAATTCTTCTTGGTATTTCATCTCAAAGGTCATCATGGTAACCACAGCACAAGCATCACCAGTAAAACTGGGGTGACATGTTCAGATGTGGTCCTGGCTGTACACCATCATCATGAAGTCTGCAACTTGAACTCAGAACTAAATGAACTCAAAAATACAGATGACCTCAAAGAGACCTTGCTCCATGAGAACATAAAGTAGCCACATAATTCACCTGAAATACAATTTAAAACCAGTATTTTTAAAAAAGACCGTATTTACTATTTCACTGAAGCTTTTATACATTAAAAAAATCCAGAAATGTTATGACAAGCCACAGCTTTGCTCTCATCTATTGCTAAATCAAAATTCACCTTTGCTAATTTCTGAGAAAGACAGAGACAAATGTGTCCTGGCACTTGAGTAACAGCATATTTAGTTGCAACATGACTAGAAGAGTAAGAAGCAAGCATACAGAAAGTCAATAAAAAAAAATATAGAGAATGCAGACCAAGCAGGAAAATTCCCAGACAAGCTGATACTACTAAATATCATATCTAGATTCTTGAAACATTACTCATACAGTAAAACTTCATAGTATTATCATACTTAAGTGCATCTTGGCTTCGTTATAGTATTGCTTGATGTACTATAGTTATTCAACCTATTTCCAGCCTCTTATATGAAGGTTACATGAGATTATTTGAACACAGTACTTGTTTTATACCTTTTTGTTATCCATGAACTAGGCAGATGCTCACAAATGGTAACAAATAAATGGCTATGGGAAGCCAATATTAGCAAAATACTACTTTCCTGAATGTACCAGTTATTACTCATGTATCAAGCAAAACTTTGTGCAATTCATGCCCATAAAACAGAGGAAAGGGGCAGCAGATGCTTTAAGGTACTGTCCTCTGTCAAAAACCCAGGGCTAAACTCTCAGCTGGTGGAAGATGGAGCTGCTCCAAAACTGCCTGACAACCAGGCTCTGGCTTTCAACCAGAAGCAAACAAGACTTCTTCTGAATACAACCACTGCTGACAGAAAGATATAGAGACAAAAGCAAAAATAACCTTAAGCTACTTTTACCTCCATGTCTCATTTCCTCTGAGACTGTGCTATCACGATTTCTACAAAGATGTTCCCCTATTTTATTTTTTCAGTAGGACTGAACAAAAACATTAACCTATGCAAGATCTTCCATTCAATTTTACTCTGACAGTAAATAATGTCCACCTAATATCTTTTTACAATCTGGGATATCAAAAGTCTAGGAGGACAAAAAGATTGCTATGTTTCATCAGGTCTCTCCATCATCTTTCCCCCAAAAAGCTAGGTAGAAAATTACAAATATTTTAATCTGGTTTATTTTTAGCTACATCTTAAGATCAGCCATTTTTGTCTTTAAGAAAACATAAAAATTAATTTCAACTGTTATAAGAATCGAGCAAATTAATGTAGAGTTATTTGGGTATGCTACTCCTTCATCAGTTTGTGCAGACAGAGGACACAATGTAAGGAGATTCTCTCTTTCTAAATGTTCCATTTTTTTAAATGCCCATTTTAAAATGTCCATATTTTTAAATGCTAATACATGCAGCTTTGTTAACACTATTTGAGCATAAGACACCTAAGATATTTTGAAAGTAAGAGGTAGAGAAAAAAAGGAAAGCTTCTCATCTTCCTTTGGTAGAACATAGATTCTGCAAATAGAGTACGAATGGAAGTCAGGGTCCCATATCAAATTAACTCACAAGTCTGGATTCCCACTTGACAATTCTGACTCTGCACTTAGAAAATTGATAGAGATCTATTTTCACAAAAATGCTTCTATATGTTCTCAACTGCCAGTAAGTACTTTACTTCTTTCATGTTCCAAAGGAGCTGTGCAGTTGGTTTTTTTTTCCCTAAGGATGGAAAAAACAAGATTTGCAAGTATAATGGTTAAAGAAACAAACAAGTTTTACTGATGGGGACTAACAGCCTCCATTTGGCCTGAGTTAGCAGACCAGTGCCTCAAACTACCAAGACTTGCTGTTCATTATAACTTCTTGCAGAGATGTGCATCTCCTCCTGCAGGACAAATTGGCCCTGACTAATGTTGCCTAACATAAAATCACACTCCTTTCTTTCTCTCATGAAACATGTTCTAGTATCAATAAGTTCATTGAATAATTACACGTGGTCATCTAAAACATTCATAGATATTGTCTAAGGTAAATAATTTTCTAAGTCAGTTCAACTAAATCACCCACCGGACTGCTTTTTGAAGGCTGATGATACTGGTGTGATCTGCAGGCAATAATTTTTCAGCCTTTTTATTCTATGTAACATACTATTTTCATTGATAGTGTTAGAAAATACTTTTTTCTTTCACCTCCTTTTTCCAAATGACTTACACTTTGACCTTCATGAACTAAATTTGAAATGATCTCTCGGTTGACTACATGTCTTGTCTCTTAATTATCCACATCAGGTTAAAGTAATTACAGATAATACCAGATCAAGGTATCTGGATTTTCTGTCCTTGGAAACTTGTGCAAAGAAAGAGATGGTGGTAGCACGGAGGGTTAAGGGGCTTCAGGCCTTAGCCAAGCATAGCATAATGTTTGTGGATGCACTTGGGTTTGTGAGTGTGGAAGTTCCCCACATCTCTCATCATAGAGAAGAGACTCTCTCCTATCTATTCATTTCTTTTCGAGAAAAATATGCACTAGATCTTAAGACTGGAATGAATATGGTTTCTTCTCCAAGATCTTTATAGCAGTTTCATCACCTCATTTTCAAACTTCCATTTCATTCTTTGCCAGCTCCAGCAATCTGGCTACAACACAGATTATTCTTCCAGACACTTCCAACCAGAATCAGCTGGATGCATTTCACTAGGTGGTTTAGAAACTTTGTTAGGGAAAGGTTTTCCCTTTTCACCACTTCATGTATTTGCACCACACAAGCAGAAGAACAGCTCTTCGTGATGCATACCTGAATTTCTCAACAGAAAAAGGGATTTAAATAAAGGAGAACAAAGATTTGAGCCTTAGTGTTCAACTTCTTCAAGAACCACACTAACAAGTGTGCCCTCTCTGAGTCTTCAGTGACCTTGAATTCCCGTCAGTGTATAAAGGATCCTGAATTACAATAGCATATATGGAACAAAAATAATACTGTAATACTGACCACTATTGCTTCACTTGCCACTTTATTCTAAAAGAGGGGAGAGCGAGGAGCTACACTGGCTGATGTTCTGCCAATTTTTCCCTTAATTATACCCCTAAGACACAGACTTTCCTATCCACTGGCACAGCTAATCATCCCAAATTCTCATCTGCTTGAGTTTGTATTAATTTGTCATCTTTCACTCATGCTTTCAGAAATGGAACAGTGACTTTCCAAATGCTATTGCAGAGCATTACACAAGCCTTCTGCTTTAACTAGATCATTACTATCCTTTCATAGCTCCATTTTCTCACCCTTTCCTATCATGTCCAATGTATGTCACTGCTCTCTATTTTCAAAGCTCTTTGAAAGGATATCTCTTAACCTATCATCTCTTACTCAGTAACAAGAAGTCCAGCTGAATCTTCCATGTATTTGAAAATTCCTCACCAAAGCACCCTGTGTCGCATTCTCTCCCATATCACCCTGTAGCTTTGGAAAGATATTTTTGAGAAGTTCAACAAAGCTTCTTTTCAACTTCTCTAAATCCATCCTTAAAACTCTCCTTGTTACACCACATTGCTGACCTTCAGTTACACCAGGGGATCACAAGCACTATAGCACTTTGACCATCACAGTCTCATAATTCATTATATTCCATCTGTGTTCAAGTAGAGTTTTCTGTTCTCCTGAAGCTGCAAGGTTTGAGGATTTTTTTTCTTCCTATGATTGGCTACATATAATGCCATGGTGCCAGCCAATATGTCCCTAGACACTGTGAGAACAGAATTAGACAGATTTACCTAACCATGGTCTTCAAAGACATTTCATGAAAGTCTTTTTTGCCATGCCACTGGTTCTGCTGCAGTTCAATACACTTTCTTACAAAAAAAATGACGGATGTTCTACTTACCCAACAATTACTCTTAATATTTGCAAGGCAATTTCATGCTCTAGATCAGAAATTATAGAAGCAGCAATAGGATACTGGCACAACTGGCCATCAAGCCAATGGCTCAAAAATAAAACAGTCACCTCATTCTTGCAGTCAAGTTGCTAAGTAGGAGTAACAGAAACCAGTGTCCTGCTGCATCTAAGCATCCTGCAGACATTATGCCACCGGTTTTGTTACTCTTCCAGGATCCTAGTGAAAAGGTTAAACTAGTAAGCATGCCCTTAACCTGGGGCTCTCACACTGCCATACATTTGGCTGGGAGAGAACACTTGTGTAAGCATTAGAGGAAAATACAGGAATCTGAACGTTAACCCTGAACATAATCCTTGGTTGATGACTTCTTGATAAAGAGTGAAATGTTTACATGTAAGAATACATTTTCCAGAATCCACAGCATTGCAGGATTGTGCCTTTTTAATTCTAAATTCTATTGAGCACTCTCAATTTGTAATGGAGGCAATCAAAGGCAATAAAAATTGCCCAGCTTATTTGACATGTCTTCATTTTTCAAGCAAAAGAAACATTTCATATCAAACTAAGGAAAACATAGCTCATGATCAATGGTCAGTAATCAAGACTGTTTAATTTATGCATATCTTTGTTTCTCTTCTTATGCAGATTGTCCTATACTGATCAGCTATGTTTACACACCACTTTTATTAATAAACTAGTGCAGGGTGAATTCATTTTACTGGCTAATTTGCTTGAAACTAATTTCTTGATGTAAAGCCTGGTGAACTGAAGCGCCTATAGTTTTTGTGAAAAATGTAACAGCACTTCCCATTAGTTTTTAAGATCAGCTGCTTTATTATACAAAATATCTAATTTCTTACCTCAGCCAAGAAACAGGGAGGTTTTACATCAGATACTTAATTATTAGAAAATGTCTGTTCTTCCCCCACAGTGTAACCAAAATGAATCACCAATTCAGTTCATTTTAATTTCTTCCCTTAACACTCATATCAGCAGAGTTGTTAAACTCTTTGCGTGATCACTGAATCTTAAATCTATAAATCTCATCATCTCGGCGGGAGGTTTTCATCTGAGATCTCTTGTGCCAAATCCAGATTGTATTTTAAAATGCAGGCGCATGACTTCATTCCAATATGCTTGAAAGCTGTGATTTTCCGTCACAATCTGGAAATTGGACATTTCTATTATTCCTATCTCAAGGAGGAGAATGTTCAGGAAGAATCTCTACATATCTCTATCCATTTTTTTCCTTTACATTTCACAAACAAATGCAAAAAGGAAATTAATAATGGAAGTAAATCTTTGGGTTTGGGTTTTTACTGCCAGCCCACACCACCGCAAGACTGTAAAGTGAAAACTGCAAAACAAACCGAAAAAGCTTTATACCGAAAATCACAGGTTGTTTAACGTGGCTTAGTCTACTTTATTAATGACAAGCAACAATTACAAAGTAAACAAGCAAACAAAACCTCCAGGCTGATGTGACTTATCAACTACTGCCCTCTGAGTCCCATTATGCAACCAGTTCTTTATCTGTCTGACTGTCCATCCATCCAGACCATCATGGCCCAACTTGGACGTGAGAAAAGCAACAATGTCAAGAACCTTGCTCTTGCCCAGGTACATGACATTGACCACTCTCCCCTCATCCACATACCAGTCATTTCTTCCCAGGCCATCAGGTATGTCAGATCTGATTTGCACCCAGGAAATCCATGCTGACAGCTCCCAGTCACCTTCTCTTTCACTTGTCTAGAAACATGCTCCATGATTTTAACAAGGACCAAGCAAGGCTGAACAGCCTGCAGTTTCCCCTTCAGTCAACCTTTTTGCCTTTTTGGAAGATGGGTGCAACATTTACCTTTCTTTGGTCACTAGGAACCTCCCCAGATCTCAATGTTTCACAGAGATTATAGATGGCCCCCCCTGCAAGGGCACTGGCCAACTCACAGCCCCTTCAGGTGCAGTTCATCTTGTCCCATTGGCCCACGGGTGAGGCTGGCTCCAGTCACCCCAGCTTGATGCTTACCCACTGCTGGGTATTTCTCCCCTTGACCTTTCCCTCCAAGTGCAGAGGTCTAGCAGGACTGACTGGGGAGGTCTGCAACAATGTCAGTGTTTAGTTCCTCTGCTTTCTGTGCCACTGTCACACCAAATCACCCACTCCACTCAACAATGATCCCACATTTTCTTTGCCAGGCCTCACCAGCAGTGTCACTGGCAGCAGTCTCTCTGCATCATCCCAAACCTAAGCACACAAGACAAGATGTCAGGTCAGTGGACAGGTACCTCTGTTCCCTGCAGGGGAGTTCCATTAAATATCACTCTCCTTTTTATCCCTTTGCTCAGTCACTTGGTCAGTACCTGTAACTGCAAAACCAGATGTGACATCAGAAGTTATGAGTTTCTACCTTCCCCTATCATGCAAGTTTCTATCCACAGCTTGTTTTGCAGGTGGACCGCTAGATTTCTCTCCTCTCTTGTAAAAGATGACTTGAGCTGCTGGCTTTGTAGGGTCTTTTCAAGACCCTGTCAACCTTCTGTTTGTCCTCCCTGATGGCACACAGCAAAGCCCAGCAAGCATGACTGTCAGCGCCCCTAACCTGAGCATCTCCACAGCCTGAGGCTGGGGCAGCAGCATCCTTGCTCGAGGTCTCTTATGGTCCAGTCCATACCAGAGGCAATCCTATTCAGCACATAAATGAACCACATTCTCCCAAGAGTAAATGGACACCTACAACACCTACATTTGAAAGGCAGTGGTGCTCATTTCAGCTACACAGAGCTTTACTCAGCTGGCTTACTGCAAAAGGATGATTTTACCATTTGGTATTTTAAAAGTTGACAGGTCTTTTATATAATTACTGGCAAACAACCTCGATTAAGGGCCCCAGATCAGATCATAGAGACCTGCAGTGATTAAGGCACAAACACACCTAATGCACTGCTGGCAGTTTTTCTTTCTGTTTTTGCCCAAGAGACATGAGGCCAAAACTGAAAATGTAATACAAACAACCCAGAATTTCAGAGAGGCTTTAGCCTATTCTCTAATGAGCTGTAATGCAGCTCTTTCCTGAAGGTTCTCTGAAACCATAAAATGCTAAACTATGTTTGTAATAATAAAAAACTGCACATGATTTCAAGATTTAATTACTCAGTTTGGACATGAAGTGACAGCTTGCAATATGGATAATAGTTTTGGCAAAGCTGCAGGCTTTAATCTAGAGGAAGCTTTGGTGTAAAGCTATTCTGCTATATTCACAGGAGGTGTCTTTGCATTATTAAAATCAAGAGAAGCCACAAAAATGCATATTCCTGAAAGAGTTAAATCTGAAGAGAAACCTACTTTCAACATCAAATTTGGATTAACATCTACCAGGGCCCTTGGTCTTTGAACCATCAGCTGAAAAATAAAAAATGCAGAAATCTAAGTTAGTTCAGCATTATGAATGTAAAAAAAGGAAAGAAAAAGGCATAAAATAATAGTCCAGAGAAAAGAAACAGTGGGTTAAGGTACAATACAAATCCTAAACCTGAAAAACGCTTTCAAATTACACTGTGTTTGACATGGCGAAGCCTTTTGTCTGTGTTTCCTGCCCTGAGTGTACTGCAGCTGTAGTTGACCTTAGTTCTTGGCCATTAAAGCTTGTAACAATTTCAGAAATATTCGAAAGCTTTCAATTATCAGGAGAGTTCCAGGAAAATAAAAAAAAAAACCAAAACGAAAATTGTATGTAAAACCTTTGTGCAAATAGGACCTCATAAAAACCTCAAGTTTGAAGAAACAAGAAAACCAGCCAAACAGAATTGCACCTCTTCCCACAAAAATACATGAATAAATAAATAAACCTCTTCTTTACTCTTCCAGACAATAGTACATGTAGTCTAAAAATTCAAGGTAGTTAGTGATAAATAAACTAGGTCACCACATAGATACCAAGGATAAATATAGTCATTTCTAATGCAGCAAAATGCTCCCAGAAAATTTTTTGAAAGCCTGATAGCTGTACTGAATGCAGAAGCGTGTTTTGTCTGCAAACATCACCACCACTCTTCACTTTTTGGTGAATATTACTGAACATAAATACTATATAAAGATCTGTCCTGTGCTAGTACTTACAGATAGCTTAGAAAAAGCCAAAAGCTACCAAGCAAATCGCAAAGTACAGTAGTACAGTAATAACTCATCCTCCCCAGCTAATACATCCCTCTTGTAATTCATGCCACTGCCATTTATAACTAGACTACCCATGATCTGTGATGGCATCACATGGTGACACATCTATGCTGCTCCAATGACAACACTGGCAATATACCACAAACTCCATACGGAAAAAATTTCTTCCAAGTCCTCCTTTCCACCATGAAAATAAAGGATTTACTACATCTTAAAGAGGGTCATGACTAAATATTTTGCCTTTCCACCCAGACAGCAATAGGAAGTACATGGCATAGGGCTCACCCTACTGCATCAGTCACTCTTGGAGTGATGTCTTCCTGTGGCCTTCTGGCTGCTCCCCAGAGCCCAAAATCTGGGCAATGCCTATGTGGCCGAAGAGCAGAGGTTACATAGAGTTTTTCTACAGCTCAGGGAGAGTGTGATCCAAAAGAAGTTAGTATTTTATTTTTAGACTACATCAACTTAGAAGAAGCACCTTCCATAGAGCCAATTTCAGCAGATACACACTACAGCTTGTAATCTACTAGAACAGTAATTTTATGTCTTTTATGCTGTACTCTTTCAAAGAACAGATGTAATCTGTCTAAAATCTTCAGTAAGTTTACTGCTGCATCTTAACAGGAAAATCGGGCAGAAAAAAGCTACACCCTTTCTGAAGCTGCTTTTTCTACAGAAAATCTGTTCTGAGACCCTATATTAAAGGCTTTTAAAAATTATTCCAGCTGTTACAAAATACATATACCATGCTGTAAACAGACTCGGCATTTGCAATTTGAATTTTAGAAGCTTCTAACACCTCATTTTGAAAATGAAAAAGAAATGAGAATCTCTTGCATATACAGTAATAAAGTGAGAACACTGAATAACAGTAACTGAGAATTCTCCAGAAACAACAATGCCAGATGATTACCTGGTTGTGAGATCCCTGCAATTCTTTGGGTAAATAATACCAGTACAGTAACACATCCCACACACACATAATGAAATGTATATGCAAGCAGCTGCAGTGCATGCAATGCAGGAGCTTGCAATACAGGAAACCTTAACATTCCGAATCTTAGCAGACGTGAGTCATCAAATCTCATTATTTCTCTTAAAGGTAGATGCCTTTCTATGTGATGTGTTGACCTTTGTTTTCAGACTTAAGGGATGCTCTTTGTATCATCTGGAAGGTACACAGCATCGAAGAAGAAAGGCAGGGGGAGGGCAAACAAAAAAAAGCTTAATGTGACACAAGAGACAAAAGATTGCTATGAAAGATGCTAGCACAAGACTTTATGATTATCTGCCAGACTAGAACATTTATAGCTTCGTGAATCTCCAAAAACATAAAAGACGACAGCTTTTTGTATTTCTTGCTACAATTCTTCAACACTGAAAATGATGTTGCTCTAGAGGAAAAGCTCAGTTCAGAAAACTGATTTTAATTAAATCTGACTGATCTTTATTCCAGTAAAGCTGGAGCACAGTTTTGGGATATTCCTTCTTCACTCGCTGCCTGAAAAGGAAAATTTTAGTTGGGATTTCAAATTCTCTTCATATTTTTCTACAAGTATATTGCCATAACCACGATTTATTACTGGAAAAGAAACCACTTTTGAATTATTTATTTCTTTCTACAGGAAATTTTTTTAAAAAATCAAAACTTGCCTACCAAAAAAAACCAATCGAGCAGTAGACTAATTGGTCAACATTAGTCAATCACTGGTCTCAGAGCCTAGGAAGAGACACAGTTCCCACAGGGCTGGTGTGTGAAGCTGGGATACCGGGATACTGACACTTAGGAAGGTCACAACACTTCTTGGTCAGGTTATATACTTGCTGAAAGATGTGACTTTGTTCAACTGAATCCAGCTGCCAGAGTCAGCATGCACACACACACATGATGCCCTTGTGAAACAACCAAAAAAATTTATTTTAACATTTTAAAAGTCTTCTTCTTTTTCCTCCTGAAGCAACTGAAGCATAGCACATGGAAGAAAACAAGGTAATCAGGAGTAGCCAACATGGATTTACAAAGGGAAAATCTTGCTTGACTATTCTGATATCCTTCTATGAAGACATGACCAAATGGGTAGATGAAAGGAGAGCAGTGGTTGTCATATACCTAGATTTCACTAAGGTTTTTGATACTGTCTCCCATAACATCCTCATAGGAAAACTCAAGAAATGTGGGATAGACGATTGGACTGTGAGGTGGATTGAAAACTGGCTCAACAATGGAGTTCAGAGGGTTGTGATCAGTGGCACAGGGTCAAGCTGGAGGCCTGTGGCCAGTGCTGTTCCCCAGGGATCAGTATTGGGTCTAGTTTTTTTCAATATCTTCATCAATGACCTGGATGACGGGACAGAGTGTACCCTCAGCAAGTTCACTGATGATACAAAACTGGGAGGGGTGGCTGACACACCAGAAGGCTGTGCTGATATCCAATGAGACCTAGGCAGGCTAGAGAGCTGGGCAAAGGTGAGCCTCATGAAGTTCATTCCTGTGTGGCCTGCCCTAGGTGATCCTGTTTTGGCAGGGGAGTTGGACTCAATGATCTCTGGAGATCCCTTCCAACCCCTAAGATTCTATGATTCTATGTAGTGATTTTACTCATTCATTTTGGCTTCTCCTTTCTTCCTGCTCAGCCTCCAATTGTTCTGAATGGAGGAGCCAGAACACATCTACTCACTGGTAGTTTTAACGCAGTTCACTTGCTCAGAAATATTCCAGGGCACAATTTGTAAGGCCAGCAGCTCCCCCGACTCTACTGAGAGTATATGAGGAGCTCCTTCACCTCAGCTTCTTTCCATGGCAAAGGAGAGATCGTTATCTATAAGATAAATATTTGGCACAAAATAATTAGGGAAGAAAAACACTGTAATCTGTCCTCATCAAAATAACCTATCAGGACAGTTTAGTTAATCAACACTTGATTGGCCCCAGGATGGTGAGGCAGCATACAGATACTCAGGACTGGGAGATGGCAGGAGAAATGCAGAATCTCCTCCTCTCCGTATAGTCACACCAAGCCAAGGCAGACAGGAATGCAATGCAAAATCACAGGTCTGATTTCTGTACCTGGTTTCCACAGTGGGTGATATATAGCTATACAAAGGCAGAGAGAAATGTGGCATTCTGTGCCTTAGGGTAGGGTTGGGGAGCGAGTGACCACATCCCTGCTCAACTTTCATTCATCAGTTTGTCACTGAAAAACAGACTTGGGACCATCACACATTGAGAGCCAGCAAGCACCTGGAGGAGTAGGTCCAGAAACATTATTATTGCCTGGCAAAAAAAATGTGTAAGCTGTAACCAAGAAAACTATCTGTAAATTCCCCCTTGAAGGAACGAGGTGAGGACACATCTGGTATCTGACAGCGCCATGCCACTCATATCTCCCTACCCCTTCCCATTGCCGTTCCCTGCACCAGCCCTGGGCCTTGCCTCATCCTGCCCCAAGTCATCTTCTGAGCTACCAGAAAACTAACATGGCATAGAAACGAAGTTTTTTATTGCTCTGTGTAAGATCATCCCCAGCACTGAAATTAGGGAAAAGTCAGCGGCAAAAAGCAATTAGGTGGGCTTGGCCATGCTGCTGAATCTCACGTGGCAGAGTTGCTCATCTCAACTGATGTTCAACAGTAACAAACTATGGAGACTTAGGAAGCGTCCTACCAACTAGATCCTTGTATCACCACTTCACTGGCCAAGAGGCTCTCACCCACAGTTCTGGCTGCACCTTTTACCACTCTACTTCTATTCAGATGCAGCATTTTAAATGCATATAGCACATAATTGTTCCACTATACTGAAAGATACTGAGGCATATTACAGCGATAACTGCTCTTGCTGTGTGAAGCAATATAGATGTGGTCTTAATACTAAGCTAGCATACGTAGTCAAGCACACTTCACCCCAGCTGATTTCAGGGTTCTTACTCAGAATGTTGATTTTTTTTTTTTTTTCTGACAGATCTTGTGAGAGAAGAGATATACCTCTGAGACTACATTCCGAAGTGTATGTGGCATTGCTTCAATTACCACTTTTTGTTGAGCTGTTCTGCTATGGCTTTCATAACGGGCTGAACCGCAAGATCCACATTGGGAGAAAAGTTGGAGATTAAGAAAAAACCACCACAGGAAGGAACCAGAGTGTAAATGTGCGACAGTACAAAAATGCAGCATTTCTTAGAGAAGTTTCTAAAAGAAAATATACACCTGAACATTGACACTAGGTTAAGGAGAAGCCTGATGAAGAAACCCAAGAGGCTACAAACCGAGGGCTTGATCACACCCAGGAAAATGAAAGCCATTATTAAACAGGTTGATCTCTATCCTAAAGGACTACCTATAAATGATGCATCATTTTGTATGAGGTCAGAAGGTAGGCCATAAAAAAGACATCAAAGAAATTAGACAAAAGGGTCATTAAAGAAATATATATATGACATACTATAGAACAGAACTACGAGGTCATTTTAGCTACTTCCCATCACAACAGCACATAATTTTCCCATCCACATTGTACACAATTCATAGTATTAATCTAATCTTCCCTTAAAATTGTTAAAATAAATGGGTGTTCTGTGGATTAAAAATAATTCTGGAATAGGATCTGAAAGCAATCAGCTACTAGGTCTTCGTTTTTAACCTAGAAAAGCCCTTGTAAGGCAGTCTTGTGCAATTCCTCACACAAGCAAGGAATCTGACAAGTTGCACAACAAATAATACTTCAAAATAGCAAATATCCATTTCAAAAGCCCAAGCTGCAAAAAGTGTGAGTGAAAAAAAATTTTAAAAGTCAGTCTCAGAGCACAGGCCACTCTCTGCAAACATAATACTTAACTATAAAAACAAGAAGCTGGCAAACAGATTAAAGCAGTATGGTCTATGGGACTGTGATAGAGAATAATCAGACAGGAGCCTGGATTAAAGGTTGTGTGCAATGACATCCAGAAGTGATGAAGGCTGTTGTATGGGAGGGAAAGACGGACTGAAAGACGTAAATGTTAAAAATGAAATATATCAAAGTTATTTTATTTTCTATTTATCATACATGGCTTATATGTCTTATCCAAAAGTATTTCCTACATTGTCTGTTGTAGCTTCACGGTTGTAGAAACCCAAGACATGAGTAATCAGACGGCAGAAATTACTGTTATTTACACACTGCTGTCACAGCTCTCCATAATTATACAGGTTGACACGGCATCTTGACAATGATAGGAAAAAAGTAGTTTTTGTAGAATTCTAGTCAGCCTCCCTACATAGAAGCATGGCAAATAAAATTACTGCAGCTAAAAATTGGCAAAACAATCATCTCTTTCAATTTTTTTTTGATCACTGTCAAAAAGTTACTATTGTGAGAATACTCAAAGACACCTATATGTCTAAATTGTAGCTTTATCCCATAGTAGGGCCACAATCCGGCTATGCACAAATGCCTTGTGTTGTTTAAAAATGAAAACAATTAAAGAAAAAATGTGCAAAGAGGAGTGGAACAGGAAGAAGGAAATAAGGCTATCTGCAAAACACTGACAAAAGTCCTGGTGTGTATTAAAATTAAAAAGAAAGAAAAGAAAAGAAAGAGAAACTCTCAGATTCAAATCCATAGTTTGAACAAATTTAACAGTCAGCTTGATCCTGTACTGTCCATAAGCTAAACATCACAGTAGGACAGGGCAGACTGATTACTGTTGAACTCTTGTATGTACAGAATTGCAATGTTCTGAGCAAGTATTTTTGGTTGGCAAATATCTCCATAGTTCTAATCAAGAGTCGCAACTCAATGCAGACACTGAAAGCTGGACAGGTAACGCCTCTGATCCGACCCTGCTCTCCCACGCATCACTCGGGATGAGAGGCAAGAAGGAGCATCCACACAGAACCTCCCACATCTTCTCATGGAGGCCCTGGCTCCTCATCTTCTTCCCTATGGCCTCCAAGGTCACATTAGACCCATGCAACTGAAGCAGTCGCACATCTTTCACTCATACTTTCGATTCTGCTAGGTGTGGCAAGCTCCTGCCTGGGCTCCACGCAAGGAGAGGGCATCTTCTTTCACCTCCTTACCCATCTGCTGCTCTTCCCTGCTGTCATCTGCGTACTTGAGTTTACTGCTTTAAATATTGTTGTTAAAATCTTAATTCCTTAAATGGAAAATGTGATGTTCTGCTGCCGCGAGGGGCACAGCTAAGGTACTCCAGTTGAATGGCATAGATGAGTACTTTCTTCTGTATTTTCAAACAACTTCACCAAAATCTTATAGCCATAAAAAGCCTTTGCCTACAAACAGCCCCTCATTAAAGAGTCTAAGGGGATTCAGAGTGAGGAATACCGCTGTTAGTCTCAAAAAAACAGTCTTAGGCATTCATTGCTTTTGTTGAATATAAGAAATTTTGACTTGAAATAGAGCTCTGCATCCTGAGTTCATAGGATGATGAAGTCTTACCTAACATTATTCAAACTTCTAAGAAGTACCAGACTAGATGAGTGGCACACAAGTGAATGTAATTCCTCTGTATCCTATCTGAAGTGGATATACTCACACTACAGTATGTATGCATATAGCCGCTATATAGTACGTAAAATTAAGTTGTTTTTATGTGTGTTTCATATGATAATACATTCAGTCACACACCACATACCATAATTATTAGCTAGATTAACTAGAGATTTGATTAGTTAATCACGGTCTGTTTCGTTTCTCAGCTTTTAAAACTTAAAATAGAACACCCCCACTGTGATGAAAGGTAGCACAGCTTGCTGATTAAAGAGAAAAAACCCACACAAACAAACAAGCAGGAAACCCCCGCCAGTATACTCCCACAACACCAAGATTGAGATTTGATAAAATCCCAAACCATGAAAAGACGTGCACAAATTCCATGCCTCCATATTTCTGGGACACCAGCTGCTAGCTCAGCCTCCACATGCAGTAATATCCAGTATCCAGGTCTGCAACTGCAGTTGCTGTATTCGAACGGATGCATGCACTGGTCCTGCAATGCGAATGGCACAAAAGCTGCTTTACCCTTTACACACCATATCGTTAGAAATGAGCTCTACCCTACTGTCACTGCACATAGTGAAGTAGCTCTCCCTCTGCCATAATATCTAAGCTTTCCATAAAGAAGGATATCTAGACCCATTATCACTTATTCCTCAAGTTGATATAATACACTGAATTTAGTCTGATGCTGGCTTTCCCCATATATTCTCCCTTCACCCCCTTTAAAGGGAAAATGTATGTAGCTCCTCCAATATAAGATAGCATTTTCCAGAGGTTTTCTGTTTGCAAATGTTTATGTTCTTACAAAGCTTCTTTGGGTTTGAATGTTTTAACTCATCTTTTATTTTCTAATGTATCATCTGACCAAGAAAAATCAAACTCTAATCTTCACCGTGAACCTATTCTGAAAGTTGAAATAAATGGATACTGTTTTGACGTTCAACACATATCCTTTTAAACTCAAGTCAGCTGGGCTTCAAGTGTGCTACAAAGAAGCCCAATATCACTTGTAATACAATGCTGACCATCCTTTAAAATTTCAGAAATACTCCTGGCACTGTGGCTTACATAAATTCGAAATGTGTAAAAACCTAAAAAAAATGGAAAACAATAACATGCCTACTTCGATGCGACCCACAGTAAATTTGAGAATAACATAGGTCTGTTTCTGACTCTTGCAGTTTCTTAAATGTCGCTTCTCCAGATATCTTTACTTGCGCTGAAGGGATATCAGGTTGTGAGTTTGTCACTGCTGCTGTATGGACATGTGCTGTATAAACAGCTAATTCAAGGCATAATAGCCAACTGTGACTGTCTTTTGAAATAACTTCCAAAGTGGATTATTTCCTTGATTTTTCAACTGGATGGTAACTGGAAAAATGTGGAGGAGGAAAGATAGGACAGTGCCCCTTTTCACTATGCTACCATTGATACACAACGTTGTATGATGTATACCCTTTGAAAAAAGACATAAAGGATAAAGACATAAAGGGCAGAGAAAAAGGAGGCTGGGCACTTAAGAAAACCCAACTAATACTACCAGGACTATTAATTCTAGTTATAATAATGCATGGCTGGACATCAATTTGTGTCCTAGGCTGACCAGACACGTACAGGATGCAATAGTATATCTGCTATACGCTTTCTGAAGGCTATATGAGCAGTCATGGAAAATCAATTTGAATACAAATGTAATTTGTTAAAAGAACAGTGAAAATCATTATGCAGGGTCACACTGTCAGCAGTTTGTACAGAAGCAGATACCGTCCAAAGATGCAAAGGCATTTGGTAAAACAGAAAGATCTTGGTCTTTAAAAGTCTCTGTGATCTTTTCAGTCTTTTGGTATAGTTACATGAGAACAAAGCTACAGTTTACCTCTCTTGTTTCTCAGCACTTTTACTCCTTGCAGCTCATTCCAGCTGCAGAAAAAGCCTTTATAGAAACTTCTAAGCCTCAGAGAGAGTGAAGGTTCCCACTGTAATGGAGAAAAAGCAACATCTTTGAAACAGTTCCTTGAAAGTTCTGTCAGGCTGACAGGACACAGTCATAAAATAAAGAACTAGATTTGCTTTGTTTTGGCAATGTCAGTATCAATTTTTGGCAAATCATACATAAGAAATCAGCAACAAGCTAAGTGAAAAAGCCTGATACAAGTTAAGGATCAGCTTCGCAATAAGGACAACTCAAATGGTAAATCTTCACAGGATTCTGTTGCAGACAGTTAACACAGAGACATGGAATATATTGATTTGCTATGCACTTACAGTACCATTACCATAGCCAACCATCTTACCCCATACCGTGAGGTGAATATGAGGGATGAAATAGTCCCCAGTTTTAAATTAAGTTTTCCCTTCATTCAATCCCGATCTTCGCTGACTGTTCTGAACGGTGTTGGCTTATCTGTTTCTAAAAAACACACAGTGGTGCCCAGGAACTGGTATTACTATAGATGAGATGCACTGTACTTCTTCCACCTGAAATAATCTCTTGTAGTCTCTGTAGTCACTCTTGTAGTTACTGTCTGTCCAATACACAGTAGATCTTCAGACTGGCTAGTGCTCAAATTCGACCAAGGAACAGCAACAACAGCAAATGTAAAACCCTACAGCTGTTTTGAAATACGTGTAAAAGGACATTCCTTATTAAAAATGCACCTGCATCTTTCTTGCAAACTAAGGAGTAGAAGTCACTGCACCCTTGAAGCCTGGTTTCATTATAGACATGCACATAAACACATCTCTGAAGTCGAGACTCCTGTTACAGTGCATGAGGTGGCAAATTTATCAGACTGGCCACTAAGAAGAAAATTACAGTCTTCCACTGGGATGAATTTTTCCATCATCATCATCTCACTCTCTCTCAGTCTTTTGCCCCTTCTCTCTCCCCTTTTTCAAAGGGAAAGAAAAGAGAAATAAAGTACTATGTATGCATTCCACACATGAAAAGCAGAACAGGTTTTCAAGATATGATTAATAAACAGGATTTTGACGTTCATCGTTACTTTTTACAGCTCCAACAAAAAAGCAGCTGGTACTTCTCTTTCACAGTAGACTTGCTCTTTACCAGTCAAGAACTACACGACTTAACTTTGATCTGCTGTTGGAATTTACCCAAAAGGAGACAGGGAAGAACCAGCCCCTGCACAGATGACACTACCAGAGGTTTTCATTATACACCATTACACAAATGGACTCATCAGCAAGTAATGTTCAAACAATGCACAAAAAGTTTCGTACTGTTCGAAACCTGCTCTCTAAAGAGTTTCAGTTACTTACAGTGCTTACAGTCATCATAACTTTGAGAGGATCTATTAAAAGTAAACGTTATGACAGCAATCAAAATTAACCCAGTATATCAGACCTGTCAAGCAGCGCTTTATTCTGTTTCAGCATAAAAAAGACTATGTATAATTTTCTTCCGTTTCATTTTGAAAGCCCAGGACAAACCTTTAACTGAAGAATTACAGCTTCAGCAATCACAGAGCAAATGTATTTTTTCCTCACTATTTCACTTCTACTAGAAAACCTATGAAGTTTCCTCTGTTCTGAAGTTACCTACGAACACGAAGAGACTGCAGACTTAAATGAAAAAGCATCTCAGAGGTGAACTGTAAGAATTCCTACAGAAGCCCAGTGCAAAGTATTTATGACAAGTCCGGACTTTGTGGCAGACAGAATCTTTTGCTTAAAAGACTTTGGGCATAAACTGCAGGTACAAGGACATATTGCATAAGCTATCACATGCTCTCTGCAACTGTGTGAGTGTTATTGGATTTTGAGAAGCCACTGTGCTGAATAATTTAAGACCTAATAAAACATTCCATTTTACTGACACATTGGTTTCATTTTAAAATTAAAAAAAAAAATAAAAATATGCGAATAACGACGGGAACAGGTCTAAGAGTCAATGGAAATACTCTGTTACTCATCAGGGTAACAGTTGTTCTACTAAGCTTCGGGAAGATACTACTGGAACGATAAAAAGGTCCCCGACCCCCACCCCGGGTATCGGACAGACGGAGCCCCGGCACAGGGGCACGTCTGGAGCTGGCGGAGGGGGCACAGCGGGGCTGTGGG
>VZZY01010520.1:0-35891 GCA_013400335.1 Eurystomus gularis
ATTCTGTGATTCTATGAAATAGTGACAGCCAGTAAAGATGGGAGCCAGGCCAGAGCTAGGTTGTTTTTTTTTTAATTAATTATTTTATTTTGGGAAGAGAAGATACATTTGTGGCATTGGGGAGGGAGTCCTCCATGACTGAGCAGACATATGGTGCTTTATCCCATGAGGAAACTGTTTTTCTTTATCTACACACGGATGTCTTGCAGATTTATTTTCACACATTCCTTTCTGGACATATTCATCAAGGAAATGCACAGAAATCCCAAGGTCTTGTCTATGCGTGGAAAGACACTGCTTGACATATGCAATAGTGTTCCCAAGCACACCCATTATAACCATAATTATACTGCATCCAGGCATTTATTCCAGAGCAGATAGGCTTTAGAAGGAGAGGGAGTCAATCAAGCACGCACCTGCAACCTGAGTTCACATTCTAATCCACAAAGGAGTTACACCAGTATAGATGATACTCCTCTATCTCCCCAGGTAAGGGCATGCAGTGGGTTCTGGTGAATTCTTTGGAAGAAAAAGAGGCGTTTTTCCTGGTGCGTGCCTTCTCAGCTCCAGGGGCTAATTTCTTCTGCAGCAGTGCAATGTAACCTCTACCCCTCTGCAGTCAAAGAACATGGAGTCCTTCTCCACACTTGGAAAGAAGAGACACACTTCTGTGACACACGGTCCTAGCACAGACGGGGAAAAGAATGTCAGTAGGGCTTTTGGCTGTTGGGAGTCGGAGATGAATTTGCGGTGTTCTTGGGTGTCAGCGTTTTGCTCTGTGAGCCCAATAAAGGCACATGATGTACATGCCCAAGGGTCTGTGCAGAAATGGGCATCTACCTCCTGGAAAGGCAGCAATGTCCCAACAGAACAGCACATTCCCTGCTAACACAGAAGACGCTGAGAAGAAGGAAAGGGAGAGCACAGGAGGAAGTTCTGATACTTTTCCATTATTCAGCAGGGCTGGTTTACAGCAAAACCCCTGCCTAAGACCAATTTGTAGAGGGAAGAGGGAAGAATCCTAGGAGCTTGGGAGTCCCTAGTATTTTGCATGTCAGGGGACATTTTCTTCATATGTGAGGAAAGGGGAAAATATGAAGTAGAAGGAAACATGTATAAACTGCTCCTTCCTGGTCTGATCCTTAGATGGTACAAAGAGGGAAAGCTGCTGATGCCAGCCCAGCTGCTGGGGCACCAGAAGGTGCAAATCAAACCACCCACCAGGTGAGCACTGCTGCCCTCCCACATAGCGTGGATCAGGACCACAGCTCTAACAGCAGCCAGTCGCAGCTGGGAGGTTTCAGGCTATTCTTCCTTATCCTCCCCAGCCCTCCCCCACTGCTTCTCATCCTTGGTCTGTGCTTCATCCCAGAAAGCTGGGACACAAGCTGCAAGGTTTATTTATAGGGAGAAAAAAAAAAAAGTCAGTGGGGGCGGGCAAAGGGGTGTGAGTGGAAATGAGCTGTGCTGATAAGCCTTCTGACAGTATCTTATTTTACTGAGGTTCTTAACAATCTTTATAAAATGCAAACGTAGCTTATCAGGCTAATGCAGATTGTCTGAAATCCTTATCTCCACGGGCCAGTTAGCTGGAGTGATCCCCTTTTCACAATGAATAGAGAATGAAGAGCTGCACACAAGCCTACCCCTCCCTCCTTCCGATCATTGCCATTTACTGGCAGTGAATCCAACGGCTCTGATTTCCAAACTCATAAATAACGCAGGGGCTTCAGAGCTGAGCTGTCCCGTGTTTTTAAACAGTTGTTCAGCTGCACAGGGAGTCCAAGTTGGCTGGGAGGTCCATGGAGGCGGGGCTGGAAAAGGAAAAAAAGGAAGAAGTCCCTGGTTTGTTGCACCTTTCTGAGAAGAACAGTCTATTTCTAAGGCGCCTTCTAATGCTAGAGATGAACCAATCTCCTCACAGGCACAGATGCATCCCTCCTCTAAGCATTGCCAGTGACCTGGCCCCTGACATTTAAACAGGTTTCCTTGGCATGCTTTTTGCTTGATAGCTTTGCATGCTGTGTGCTGGGGAGAAACTGCTGCTATTTGTAGGTTGACAATTTATGCTGAAAAGTGCCCACTGCTCAGGAGAAGGTTTTTTTCCTCATTCTGTTCATGCTGTATATGTATTTTCTGTACCTCCTGTAGGTTAAATTTGTGTACTTGGGGAATGGGTGGCAGCTAAATAGCCCTGCTGCCTTGCCTGGGGACAGAAGCATGGAAAAAAGTAAGAGCAGCTGTGAGGAAGTTCTACTCTTCTGGCTGCTGAAATCTGGGAAATAAATATAAAAGTTCTTATCTGGCAACACGCGATGGAACAAACAAATGCTGCTGTTGTCTCTGTGCCTATGATCTGTGGCAATGTTCTCACTCCCTGGGACACCATGAGGTGCCAGATGATCTGCACCAGGTCCTGGCCCTTGAATTCCAACATACAGAACAGGCCTATACTAAAGTGACATGAAGGAAGGGGCTTGACTTTTATTCACCAATGTGTGCAGGTTCCCTCACCTCTACTTTGCCTCTTTCTTTTTTGAATGTATTTCTGCTCAAGAGGCAAGGGTGTAGATTCAGCATTTGATGCAAGGGGACCTCCCTAAGCTACAGAGAAATAAGGCTCTGTAGAAAACAGATTTTACACAGCATGTGGCACAGGGAAATGCTAGTGGAGTTGCTGTCATTTTCTCATTCCTCCTGGCATCTGGGCAGATGCCAGTATGAAGGGTTAGTTTAGCAACAGAGGTGAACTTCCTTGAAGCAGGAGAGTTTTTGTAGCCCAGTATGCAGTTTATCTCTTTGTATTGATACTAGTTAACAAGTAAAGCTAGGACTATGAATTACACCAAAGCCTGGAAATATCTTGGTGATACCTCTACCATGGAGCAGGTAAATACCGCTAACATATGGTACATTGGGCACCTTGCATGACATGCTACATCCCACAGGAGCAATTCTTGTCCAGCTTTGCACGTTGTGCAAGCCAAATCACATCAGCCAGCAGCTGGGAGGAGTTACTGTTTCCAGGCAGCACTGAGGTTTGAGTCCCGGTCTCTGTGCAACATCCAGCAAATAGGCAGCTGTGTTGTAGCTCCTCGGAAAAAAACGCTCAGTGGAGACCACTGTGCATGTGCTGCCAGCACACACAGAGTCTGATCTGGTGGTTGCTTCCGAGCTTTTGTTCTTGTGCTTTTACTCCAAAAGTCAGAAGCGGTTTCCCCTTCATGCTTCAGAAGAGGAAGAGAAATTGGAGAAACAATCAATCAGGATGACTTCACTGTACTCTGCAATCATCCTATTTAATCAGATCACTATGTAGCATTATTTCTTAACACTGCTATTGGTAGCAGTAAGAAAGACACACTGCACTAAAATCTGTTTTGGTGGTATCTGTGAATGGTAGCTGTAATGCAGGTCTTCAGAGACACCCCAGAAAAATACAGCAGGCCTGAGTGAATGTGTAAAGCAATACCAGTGTCTCAGACCTAGCTGTGAGGATGGAATGTGTTCCTGGAGACAAAGACTCAGACTTATTCTTGGGTGACTATATTGCAGTATTTATACTGGAGGATTAAATTTAGTTGTGGCTCTTCTAGAAAGTCCAGTTTTTGTTTCCTTGGAAGACTCAAAACCCCCTTATAGTTTCCTGGCCTTACAGATGTCCCTCTGTACACTGGAAAAATGTCCAAAATCTTCCTCTTTCCCAGGCTTTGATGTGAATGTGTGTGGGAGGGTCCAGATCATGATACTTGCTATTCCTCCTAATCTGGAGATCTGTGGCCCTAGTTCTTTTCTTCTACAGTTAACATGTTTCTCAGCTTGAAGTTTCACCCCTTCATCATGGGTGGATGTTTCAGGTGCAGATTTGGTTCTGTTGAAACCAGCAGCTGAACTCCTCTCGTCTTCTCTGGACCTGAAATTAATCCATCTCCCTCTCCTTCTGGGAGAGCTTGACTCAGCCTCAGTGGATGCCCTTACGCACTACTGAGTTTTGTAGTATGTCCAAGCAGCTACAGCATTCACCTTCTCTTCAGGTGTTTTTTAGCCCACCTGCTGAGTTGCTACAGGAGAGTTAGCTGCTCTTGTGTGTGTGAGGTCTTGGACTGTGCTTGTGGGATGGTAGTTTGCATGCTTATTCCTTCTACCCTGAGCATAGAACTGGGCTGCTTTGGTGGGTCCTACTGCCCTTCCCACAGTTGCCACTTCAGCCAAGTCCCTGAATAACTGGACTATGTGGCAGTTCACGGGCAATAGAAAATTACATATTGGGTGTGAAGCTTCACAAGCCTCAACCTTATGTAACCACATTGTTCCTGTGGGGAGAGGAGTGGGCTACAGCCTGAGAAGCTCTCTGGTGATGTTAGAGCAAGGTTCAGGTCTGGTTTGTGCCCAGCTAAGCAAGATTCTGGAGAGTACAGGGCAAACTGTGCTTTTGGTTCTTGCATGTGCAGGACCCTTCTATCCAGCTCCTTTTTGCAGCAGGTCTGGATGGGTTCCACTGACCTACCCGCAGGGAAACCAGAAGGAGCCACGTAACCCAGCCCTTTTCAAAGGTGATGGCTGTTCCTGATAATGCCAACTGGCTTAGCTTTCATTTCAGCTTCCTGCAGACTAATGCAGACAGGTCAATTAGGGACTGCACACAAGAAGCTGCAGCTCCTCAACCCTCCCATGGATAATAATAAAAATATGCCCTGGCTTTTCTCCTTCCTTAAAGTCCCCAGGAGAGAACTAGCTGATGATGCAGGTGCAGCTGTCCTGCAGGGTGGTGAGAGCAATGAATAGTAAGGCTTTTGGCTCAAGCACACTAAGGCTGTTCAGCAGCCATTGGATAATCCTCTGTTAATCAGATTATGTAAATACTACTTCAGCATCCCTATCCCAGCTCTCGTCCCTCGGCTCTCCAAGCTGGAAATAAAAGGCACTCTAAAAAGAAACATTTAAACTGCAAAGAGGCACCACTGCTGAAAGGGGTAGGCAGAGGGTGCCGAGACAAGGAGCAGCAGAGCAGGGCTTTGTTTCAGTGCAGACAGGCATTCCTGGTTGGCAAAGCAGTGGGAGACACCAGCAAATCAAAGGTCAGGAGTGGGAGCTGCCTGTATATTAACAGTATCTCAGTATTGGGTTGAGAAGGGCAATGCTGGTGCATTCCTGGAGGCCAGCACTTTGCCCCAGGATGTCACTTTTGGTGCACTGAAAGAGCATCCCTGACCTCCTTGGAGCGAAGTGACCTCCTGCCCTTTCTTTTGTTTTTGTTCTGTATTATGAGTTTGTTCATTCACAGTGTAAAGCCCAGGACCCCACAAAAGGTTTAGGTTGGGAGGTGCTGTCAGCAGTATAGACTTAGTCACTGGACACAGCAACCAAGCTGTGTCTGCAAAGCCTGACATGCAGGTGCTGTATCACCTAAAACCTGCACTTGCACTTTATGCATGCAAGGCAATCACATCTTCTGGTTTTATGTAGGGTTATGTCTTCCTGAAACACTTGTCAGGAGTCCAGGCAGTAACACCAGCATCTTACTCAAGTTTCACCAGTACTCAAAATGTGACTTATGGCATGCACTGGGTCTCTGAGGCTGTCACATTTTCATCCAGGTTGCAGTAGTGCTGTTTTTTTTACAAACAAGAATAGAAAGCTGAGGAAGGCAAGAGAGGTCCGTTACAACAAAAACAGAGTTGCTGAGAGCTTATTTTTTTCTTTGTGTGGCTGCTGAAAGCCACCCAGAAAGATGAGCTGACCTACATTTGCTGTATAATACTCCTGGCTGAAAGCAATTCCTTTAGTTTGTGACAAAAGATAAGGCTGCCTCTCTCGTGGCAGACACAGAACACTAGAGATGAGGTTTTCCACCCCAGAGAGGGTTCCTTGCAAAAGCTCACCTCAAAGAGCAAGCCACAAGGTTTCAAAGACCTGCACATAAAAAAAGAGAACTTGCCAAACTGTGCAAAAGCCTGGAAACTCCCACCACATCAAATACACGGGGCCGGGGGTCGAGTATTTTACTTGAAGTCATACTAGAAATTAAATCTCTAGGTCCCTACTTTTTGTCATTAGTTAAAAGATTGTTGTAGAAGGCACAAACACAGCTATGGCAAAGACCCTTCTTATTTTATAATCTGGCTAGGAAGGTTTTCTTGTATCTAACTCCATGTTTCTTTGAATCCCTGCTTTGAGTGATGTCGTGTGGTGGCCTTATTGCTGCATGTAACCTGGCTGAGCTCAGCATTGTGTGCCAGTGAAAATGGCAGCTGCTGGTTCTCTAAAATGAATGCCTTGTTTTTCTCTAGTTTAGGTGATTTCCAAAGAACTTTTCATATGTAGGTACATCTGTGTCAAAAGGAAAATGAGCTGTTTGTCTCTTCTCTCTTGGTCCTAGTGGAAAGTTTAGAGAAACATTAGGTTTTCAGTCTCTTTCTTCCGTAGATAAACATTTTCTTCAAGGCTACTGTCAAGTTTCAGCATTAAAAAGGAGAAGGTTTTTTGGCTTCTGGGATTAAGCTGAGAAGTGTGGCCAGAATTTAAAGCACCCCCCGCTGCGAGTGTTTTGTTAACACTAATAAGAGATTCAAAATGTTACAAAAAGCTTCAGATGATGGAAGTTTAATATTTCAGCAGTCTGCATGCAGCTGCTATTCTAAACCTCAAGCAGCCTCTTCCTGCTTGCTTTATTCAAAATCTATTGATCTACATTTTTATTTTAAAGTGAAGAAGCCCAGATGTGTATAATTGCTTCTTATTGTTCTCATCTGTAGAGCATGACTCTGAACTCATGATAAGGTGGCTGTGTGTTTGCATCCTCTTGCTGTCCTTTTTCTGTCCATCACTTTCTCTGTGCTGCTTTCACCAGACTTAAAAGGGTCACCTCACAAAGGTGGAAAAATAATTTGAATTCAGGCCCATAATCTGGAACCTCTTCCCATATTTAGGCAGGATTCTCTTTGATTTACTGCTCATCTGCAGTAAAGGTTTTGCTGAAGAAAGACAGGGTTTGAAGTCTGACCCAGTGTGAAACACATTTTTTTTTTTCCATCTGACCATTACCCTATCTTAGAGAGAGGCTTCTGTTGCCCCTGGAAGCTGTATAACAGCAGGATAAAGCCTTTTGCTTCTGCTTGCGTACCACGCAGTCACATATGCCTGGAACAGCTCTTTTTCTTTTTAGGAAGAAGAATAAGTAGGGTTACTCCACTAGGATGTTTCAGGGGCTGGAATTTAAATACTGGCATGTTGAATTTCAAAAAGGGACATAAGAAACCCAGTTTTGAGGACATTCACTCTTTGCAACCACCTACATGTTCTTTGCAACCACCTACCACTTCTTAAAAGTGGCCAGTTCTCACGCCTTGCACTTTGCAGAACCACATGTGTAAATGCTGCTGCATACGTGGCTGACAATGCAGGGCAGTTTGTTGCCTCATCCAGGTCTGTTACCAGTATCTATGGTGCTGAGGCAAGCTGAGGAGCTGATTGAAGTGTGTCTCTTCAGAAAATGAATGCACCAAATCTGAATTCAGCGCTGCCTCTGGTGGGAGGACGTGTTGGACATGATCACAGAAATGGAGAAAGACAGTGTCCTCCAGAGGGGTTCTTACCCATGAGAGGGCTGAGACTACATTTTCTTTTCTCCCTATGCTTTTGGTTCATCCAACATGCCAAGGAATGTCTCTCTGCTAGGAAGAATGTCTACCTGCCTGACAGAGGGGGTCTGCATTTTGGCAAGGGCCCACCAACACTGCTGCACTGGTTTCTGCACCTGCAGACACAACAGCTGTAGGTCCCTAGTTTCCTCATTTGCACATGCAGTGTTCTCTCTTCATTGGTGCTGTAAGGGTGCTGGGACTCTACTTGCTGACAGAACTGAGGCAAAATGTGGTCTTTACACCAGCAAACACGCTAATATCCGCTGCTGTCTGCAGACAGAGTGCAAGTTACAAAATACGTTGTTTCCCCTTGACTTTTTATGAACTGATAATGGGTGGCTGCTACAAACCAGACCCACTGCCCGAAAAGAATTGTCCCAGACTCCAAGGAAACTGTCAGGATGGATCCTGCCAGAAATTTTTGTGAGGAAGAGCAACTATGGATTGCTGGCAACTATATGGATTGCTCTAAGGAAATGTACTCCCAGGACGGCAGGGATGTATTGATAATGTATTGTACCTGCAGCCATGTCACTGCCAAGTATGGAGAGGAAGCTGAATGAGACTGGTGTGGTTCATCAGTGCCAAGTAATCACAGTTCAATAGGAAGCTGTAGTGGGTCTGGCTGAGCTAGTTTTCCACATAGCAGCAGTGTTTTGTGCTGGGAGCTAGAAGGGTGTTGATAACACACCCGTGTTGTGACTACTGCTGAGCAGTGCTCGCACAGCACCAAGGCTCTTCCCAACATTCACCCCCCAAGTGGGATGGGGTGGGCAAGATCTTGGGAGGGGACACAACCAGGACAGCTGACCCAAACTGACCAAAGGGATATTCCAGACCATATGACATCGGCTCAACTATAAAGCTAGGGAAAAGGAGGAGAGGGGGGGCCGTTCTGTTGTCCTCCAGAGCAACCCCTACGTGTCTTGGAGCCCTGCTTCCCAGGAAGTGGCCAAACATCGCCTGCTGATGGGAAGTAGAGAATAACTTTGTTTTCCTTTGCTTCCGCCCACGGATTTGCTTGGCTTTGCTTCTATTATTATTAAACTGCTTTTGTTTCTCATCTTATTTTCCTCCCCTTTTTTTTTTCTCTGTTGAGGAGGAAAAGGGGAAAAAAGGGGGGTGATAGAGCGGCTTGGTGGGCACCTGGTGCTCAGCCAAGGTTAACCTGCCACAGAAGCATAATAAAGAGACAGTGAAGCAGACTTTCAAGTACAACAGAGTGGAAATGACTCTTAAAGTTGATGAAAAAGTCAGTATCTCCGTGCCATCTCATCAGCATTCTCAATGACTTGACACTAAAGCCAGCTTGCCACCTGGGACTTCCTGCCCAGGGCTTGACAGTGGGTCACAATGTGTCTCAGCAGTGCAGAAGAAAGTGCTGCTGTGCTTGCAGCAGACTCAGAGCTTTTCTGTGGTAGCCTCTCAGAGGAAGAAAAAATTTGGGGCTGCAGGGTGCCAGGGGACAGTGGAAGCAGGAGAGAGAGGGAAAGGTGAGGACGTCCCAGGTGCTATGGGTTGCACAGCCACAGCTGGGCTGCCACAGAGGTATTCAGAAGGCGAAACAGGAGGGAGACAAGAAGACCTTGGGATGTGGCTGAAACACTAAATAGATGTGGTGGTGTCTCTTCTGAAGTACATGGGAGGGGGCTAGGATGTCCTTTTTTCTCATGTTTCTGCAGTGAGGCAGGCTTCTCTCCATGAGCCTGCCTCTGGAGAGGGCATGTATCTGATATAGCACAAGGAGCAGGATCCAGCTCAGAAATGTGAGTAAGAATGAATAGCAGCCTATCCAGACTTCCCTGCAAAGACAGACACTTTCTTGGCTTTGTATTTTATAGTGCTTCATTTGGCCAGGTTTTGAAAGCCCTAGGCAGTAAAGTATCCAAGCAGTTAGGGCTAACAAGCTTTAGTTCCCTTCCCTTTCTGGACTGGCCACTTTCCCCATCATTGCATACTGGCTTGCTGGCTGGAGCATCTCAGGGCAGATTTTAGGTAAATAATAAGTTGGAGGAAGTAACAGAGAGGAGGGGCATTCTCACAACTTTCCAATGTAAATTACATGTAAATTAGGCTTCTGTGAGGCCCAAGGCCCCTCTAGAATAGGGCCTTTAGTTAACATAACACTTGTGCTAAATGAAGCAGTTGACACAGCTTTCAGGCTGTAGTGCCGCTATCAATTTACCGTGTGAAAGGGCTGAACCTTTAGTTGAGCTCTGCAGGGATGACTTATTGCTGGCGGGGGGGACCTGGGGCTCACTCTTTCTGGTGAACAACCACGTCATTCCACTGCTGGGTTGTCAATATTTATGGAGGCAATCCTATTAACTGAAACATTTGCAGTGCTTTTAAAAACCTAGTAAGTGAGCCCTACCTAGCTAGCTTGCTGTTTGGGGTGAGGTGTTCTGCGTAAGAGTTGGGCTTTCTTGGGGCTTAGCAGAGGAAAGTGGTGGGGTGTGCTTACAGCTGCCTTATCCCGGATGCAGATGTTTTCCTGCCCAATGACTCTACTGGGGTGATTAGCTAGGGCTTCTCCTTCCCCATCCCTTGTTCCTCTTTAGTATCCTGTTGCTCCTAGTGTGTAAGTAGGGATCTTGCTCTTGTTCTCCCTATTTGCTTTTATCTCCACTCAAAGCAAACTCCCAGCACCTAATGGAGAAGTGGATGGAGGTGGAGGTATAGACGAGGTCACATGGGTCCCAAAGGCTTTATATTTTTGTAACAAGGCTATGCCCTTGTTGGCTTGACCCTGGGGCAATTTTGTGACTATTTTCACAGAATTATAGATTAGTTCAGGTTGGAAGCGACCTCCAAAGATCATCTAGTCCAACCTTCCTGCAGTAAGCAGGGACATATTCAACTAGATAGGTTTCTCAGAGCCCTTGAATGTTTCTAGGGATAGGGCATCCACAACCTCTTTGGCAACCTGGTTCAGTTTTTCACTTCTGAAGAGAGTTGTTACCCAGGGGGATGGGGAGGAGGGATGGACCAGTCTCTGCCATGAACACAGATGGATGTGCTGCCATGGTGGAGAGGGAGTTAGTCTGCAGTTTTTGGTTTGTTTGGGTTTTTTTTTGCAGTCAGATATTAGCTTGCTTGCCTGTTGTTTCCAAGCTGGGAGGAAGTTTTGGGGTCACCTCAGCAGTGGAGAAAGAAGTCTCTGCTTCACTGACCCTGCATCGTAGCCACAGGGGTAGGTAACTAGCTCATTTTTGTTCTAAAGGCATGAATTAGACCTACTTAGTGCACTGCGTGGGTCCTGAAGTGAAGAGCAAGCTAGTAGATGTGTGACTTTACACCCACAGCTTCCTGTTGTTGTGCAGACACAAGCAGACACCTTCTCCAACATTGGATCAGGACACCTGTGCAGGGGCAGTGCTGACACTGCAGTAGCTGTAGCTGTCCTCCAGGTTGTAGAAGGTGCTAGCTGTGACAAAGGAGCTTTCACCAAAAATGGTAGAGTAGGATCGATTTCTCTGCACATGCTCACCCCCACAACCTCACTGTACTTACTGTCAGAGCAGAGAGGGAATCAGCTGCTTAGGAATACCGTAAATACACCAGCCTGTTCCTCAGTACTGAGTCATGTTAAAGCTGGCTTTTGAATGAGCACTGCATCTCTGTCTCTGGCAACATTTACAAGCTCCAAGCTGACTAAGTAAATTAAAAAAAAAAAAATCCTCCCTAAAAGGAAAAATTAGATTATTGCCACACGCAGCTTCTACCCTTTCCCACAAAGTGCCCCTGACCCTGCCAGCGTCGCTTGAAGGCTGGTAAGCATGGGTACAGCTACCACCTCGTACCAGCCCCAGGAAAGGGCAGAGGGTGTGTGGTGAGAAAAGGCAGGATAGAGAGAATCTCCTGGGAGATGCAAAACAAGCTCCCTGGATTGCTAGGCCTAGTGATGACACGCGCCAGACAAAGGACCTGCTACTCTATAAATGAGGCAGCCAGGACCAGCACTAGGCTGACTCCAGAGAGAGCGAGCTCTGCGGCCAGGCACTGCGAGAGTAGTTGGGAAAGAAAAATAGGAAGCATCAGATTTTGCTGTCTGTTCACCCTCTGACTGGGTTTCAAGAGCCAGAAGCACCTGTGACCAGAAAAGTAAGTGGCAATGGCCTCTTCTCTTCACCTCCCCTCTTTTAGGCTTGTGACTTTCTTAAGAATACCAGTTTCTTCTCAAAGCAGGGAATAACCTTAAAGGAATTTCTGCAATAGCCTTTTACCATCCACTGTATTTTTATTTCTTATCATGGCACCTCTGGATCTAGTAATCAAATAGTTAAGAGTAAGGCACCTGATCTGACAAACAGAATAGTTACAGAAATGGCCAATTACAGGTGGCTGTGTTTAATAAAGTGAAGTAACTGCTGCCCTATTTTTGTGCCTAGGCTTTTCAAATTCTTAGTATCCACAGAGACTCAGTGAATCAGACCTCATGCCACGGGAAATTTTTAATTAGTTTTACTACTTTTGAAAGAAATTTTGATGCTTAGATGTGGATGGAGCAAAGTAATGTGATTCTGAAATCACTGTTCTTACTTTCCTAGATTTTCTTACATCATAATAGTATAGTTACAAACTAGGCAAACTAATTTATACCACTGCAAAGTGATGTAAATCAGAGTTACTGTAGTGATGCAAGATGATTACATGGAGCATCATAGACTCTCTGAGTTTATTACTACAGCATAACAGAATTCTCCAATGGCCTTTGATATTTGAAACAAATTACTTGCAAAAGCACAGATAATCATGAATTCGTTAGACTTTACTGTGTGCTTATACGCTAGACTGTGTGGAAACCCTATGACAGTGTTAAAAGGTAAAGATGTAAAGAAACTGCTTAAATTCCATTCCTCACATATTTAAAAATATCCCCACTACTTTATTGATTGTCCACCTTACAGCTAATTTGTATGTGAAATACATACGTATTTGAATTTTTGCTCAGTTCACTAGTCCTTGTGAGGAAAAACATAGCAATTATATTAATTTCATTTCTGCTTGTAAATATTAATAACTCTCAGATTTGTAAAAAAACTGTTGAAACTGCCGATCTAGAACATGTTTGTATTTCCAGGGGTAGCCTTCTGCATAAAGCTGTATTTGCCTGAGAAAGCTGATAAACAATAAAATAAGCATTTTTCTGACGTAGCTGTCTCCATTCTTCCTGAGTCCATATAACAGTACAGGACAAGATTTTATTTTTAGAACCTTTTTCCACTATGTATTTCTATATTGCTTTACAAAAAAAAAACCAAACCCTAAAATAAGTGCAGCTTGTTTTTACTGCCTGTTTACATAAATCATTACAGTAGTTGTGATACGACCAGCTGATCTGAGAATTAAGTGCTCACAGAGTCAGCATGCCAGGAAGGAGCCTTGGGGACTAAATGCAGGTGCCCACGAGTGTGTAGTTGTGGCAGGAATGATCTTTATGCTGATCTTTCTATCAGGCATAGCCCCATGGATGTTAGTGGCATGACATTTAGGGGATAACAGGATTGTGTTCCTTGTCTGCCTTTTTTAGAAGTTACGATGTGCCATAATGGTTACATTTCTCTGTGCTTATAGTCATCTCTAGTTTTACTCAGAGCAGACTGAATTAGTTCCTGGTTTAATGCTGTGGTGCTCAGCAGACTGGTTTTAACTTGCATTTGGTGGAAAGAGAGGGCACTGCATACTACTATCAGCAAACTTTCAGTCTTGCTTTTGCTGAGGTCACAGAGAGATTTTCTATCAGCCTCAGGGCAGACCTGGATAAAATGCAAAGGCAAATATTCTCTGGTGGTCATATACTTCTCTGCTTCTAAAAACTCCCGTAACAGCATGAGCTGCTTTAGACCTGTCTTTGCCGGAGTTGTAAGGCATGCAGCGTCTGGTCCCCCCTCCTTTATGTAACAGTAAGGAAGATGTGGACTTTCCTGTGTATGCGAGGCAAGTGAAGCAAGGTGGTTAAAGCAAATGGTCATGTTTCTGCTTATTAACAGCTACCTTACTGCCTCATAGTGGCAGGTGCAGAGAGAAGCATGCAGGAATGAGTGCTGTAAGGAGATGGGAGCATACATCTGTGCAGAACAGGGTTTTGTACACTGGGTCTGCAAAAAAAAGAGTCTCTGAAGAACTCCCAGAAGACCACTAAGCTGTTTTTCTTCTCCGGGTTAGCACTGAAGCAGAGGGATATTGTCTGTATGTAGTATTTGGGAAGTTAATTTGGCAGAGACTTTTTAAAGGAAACCCACTGGAACTGTATTTCAGACTTTGACACAAGAGGGCCTTACTGGAGAAGGGACTAGGAGAACAGAGAAGCACTTTTCCAAGAAAGACTTTCAGATCTTCTTCAGCAGAAATATAACACAAGTGGAAGTCTAACGAATAAAGGCTAAAACTCCTGGCAGAGCATTTCTTTCTCAGCTTTGCAAGCCATGCATGTCCATGCCAAAACATATACCCCCATTTAACAAAAGCTGTTGCAGCCCATGACTGGGTTCTTTGTTTTATGCAGAGCTGTAGTATAATTTGACTTTTTACGGCAAAGGAACATTAAGAGCATTGAGAAGAGGGGAGCCACAGGAAAAAAAAAAACACAAAACCAACAACAAAACAAACAAACAAAACAAAACAAAACAACCCCCAAACACTCCCATATACAGAGTAAACCTTTCCTTGAATAAACCTCTTCATCACTATTGGTAAGTTCCTAACCACACATTTTGTGCTCTCCCAATTGCCTGCTGGGTGGCAGCCCATTCCTTTACAGACCTACCTTTCCTGAGACAGCCTTAGGGGACATGATGCCAAGGTGTCCTGTTTATGAAGTCTGCAGGCTAGGCTGATTTCTCAGAAAGCAGTGAGCTCTCTCCCCTGCTGAAGATCTGCACCTTCTGGGAGAGCAACCAGATTACGAAGGGGCAATGCATGGCAACTGGGGGGCAACATTGGGTTGGGCAAAAAAATTGCCTTTTGAGACTGTCTCATACATAGACTAGCATCCCCAAACATGAAAGCTGACTTAAGCTTGAGACCTTAACACAGTTGCTTTTGAAGATTCCAGCAATTTCCTTTTTCTAAAGGTTCAGCAAAAGCACAGTGTAGCTGTGAGAGTTGCTGTAAAAGCTGCCCTCAGACAGGAAGGCTCCCAGAAGCAAAGACTCCACTATGTGTGTTTTGTCCCAGATTTACAGACTCTAAAAAAGGTAAATCGTTCTGTCAGAGCAGACTGTTTTTTATAGTGCTTTTGCTGCTCTGCTCTACTTTGTACCATGGTATGATTGTCAGGTAACACTCCCAACAGAGGTGAAAGGAGCCCTTGTTTACTCCTGAAGTAGCTCTTCTTCCCACAATTTATTTGAAATAAAATGAAGTTCACTGCTGATGTTAGGAATTGCCCTGAGAGAGCTGGGAGAGGCTCTTTTCTTTTGTTACACAAAAACAGTACCTACCAATGTGCACACACACACCCCCCCTTCCTTTCCACAAACCTTGGAGCTGAGATAAACTAATTAAAGGCAGGAGGGACATGGATGTGCAGCAAAAGAAAAAGGAGGTAAAAGAACAGAAAATCGAGGACAGAAATTCCATTCCCTGATTGCCAGCCCAGGGTTCAGCTCATTGCATGGCGCTCTCTCTTTCTCTGCGTTCTTGTCCACCTGTGCACCTGTGGGATTTCAGGTGGGAGGCACTTATGGAGGGGTTGGTGCTGAGATACAGGGAAGTGACAATGGAGAGAGGGGACTGAGAAAAGTTAGGAGGGAAGAGCCTGTACCTAGAGGCGTGCTTCTCTTCTTGCAAGTCATCAAGCAAGTCATGATACATTGTCCCCTCTCCTAGGCCTTCTCCTCTCAACCCAAAGAAAGTCCTTGCAATCCATGCAGCTGTGCAGCAAACAGAGCATGGTTCAGCTGCAAAGAGTTTGAGCTTATTCCTCTTAATGGATGGGGTAAAAAAAAAAAATTACACATTATGGATAGCCAGTGTAATGTCTTCTGACATCCCTGTTCCACCTTCATCTCTTGTGTCGAACTGAGAGCCCATACTCTGAGGCTTGCATGAAACTGAAGAGGGAAATAATGAGCTTGCTCTTTCTCCTATTCTCCAGATCACACTGATGTGAACAAAGCACAGCAGTGAGGAGCAATAGCTGGGGAATCTTTGCTCCCTGTGATAGATCAGGCTCACAAGCGCCTGCCTGATATAGGATCTTCTGTTGCCGTTTATTTAAGGGCTGAAGGGACTTCACAAAATCCAATGCAATGTGTTAAATAACCAATTTTAGCAGGCCCTGGGTTTCCTCTGTGGACTTACGTTGTGGCACTGCAGGTTTACTAGAAGCATTACAATTCTTGCTGGCAGAAGGCATCTGCTGTCTGATTAAGAGTTGCAGGAGTAGATCTCTAGTGGCCAGTTTCAATGTGGATTTAACTTCAGTGAGGTTAAAGGTATAACTTGAGGGAGGAACGTTCTTATCCAAGATCTTTATTTAATAGCATCCTGCTAATTATGACTGAGTGCTGGGCTCCTGGCAAGTCCCCTGCCAGCCTGCAGACATTAACTGCTAGCTCAGGCACCATTTGCCAGGGGAAGTCCTAGCAGAGATGATGCTTTGAGCCTAAGCTGCTCTGCTGCTGCTGCCTGAATTGCTTTTGCGTAGAGAGGCTGTGAGAACTGCTGCTACCGAGGGAGAGATCTTCATCTTTTCTATTGTTTAGTCTTTTGTCTGGTGACACTTGTGGCTGCATTAACCACAGCCAGGAGTTTTTCCTCCTTATTTTTATATATTTTTCAGAGGAGTAAGCAGTGGGGAGGAAAGACCTTCAGTTATCTGTTTGGTAGGTGCTGGTGTTTTGTTTTTTCGCTTTCTGGCTGTTGGAACAGATTCACTGCTGTACTGGGGTGATTTCTTTGCACAATTCTCTTTACACACTGCAGATTTGGATCTTAGCTCATGGAACTCCATTTACCTACTACTTCTGGCCATGTCTTCTTGATCTGAGTTAAATCCTCTCCTCAGTGGCAAAATTTTTAAGTAATTCCCCCTGTAAAAATGGTATAACTGTCCAGATTTACATTCCTGAGAGCAGAATTAATCCTCTTGAATTTAAGCTGCTATGTTCCTGGGTTTCTTTATTGTCAGCTACGTATAAGGCTGTTAACCTGTGGTTAGGGAAGGTGACCAGAAAGCACAGAGTCCAGACTTGCAGGTAATGCAATTTATCTGCCCATGATATGTTCAAATGGGTGATTTCTGCACAAATTTAAAATAGACCAGTGGGATATAAGCTGCATGCAGCCACTAGACAATACATATTTTACATAGTGCACCAGAGAAAGCTAAAGAACATATTGCTTAAATGTGCAACATTCGCAAAGACCTGAAGCTGTGAGTAATATCATATTAAAAGCCAAGCTTGGTAGGGAGTGTTGGAGAGAAGGGGAGAAGGGCTGGAAAATAATTGAGACAAAAGGAATGGAAATCAGATTTCTTGTCAGTAAACTGGCTGCATTTTAACTGGAAGGTGCTGTGGTTATAGAGAACTCAAGGGATATGCAGGTGACAATATGGAAAAAGCTGTGCTGAAACATCACAATTACGGCAGGATAGGACCAGGCTATCTTACGTTTCTAGCTGAAACTCTGAGCATAACAACAGGAAACCTCCAGCAGTGAAGTGAAAAAGGAGAGAGGAATTTAAAGTGAGAGATGTACAGAGATGGATTACACCTGAAATTAACCTCTTTATAGAGCTATCAGCTCAAGAGAAGGCACTGGGGGAGGGAAGGAGCTGTTGTTTCCTGACCTTGAATAAATGTCAGAAGTACAAACACACGTTTTTGAAGTGTAAAGCAGGAGCTGGCCACACAAAGGCATCTGTTTGCTGACAAGGCCTGTGACCACAAATGTAGTATTGTCCTTTGCAAAGGCAAGAGAAGAGAGACAAAGAGAGTGTGGTGTGAAGGAGCAGGCTGGGGTTCTTTTTCCACCAATAATACAATTAACAGGACAAGATGACATGTTCACAGTGCCAGGGCTGGATGCTAACCTGCTTTCCTGGAGTGCTGTGCTGGGGACTGCTTGCAGCAGGAGAGAGAGAAGAATCAGATCCTCTGTTGGTATTTGTAGCTGAGATGTAAACAGGCATCCAGCAAATCCACACCCGCATCAGAATTACAGTGCAGAGACCAAAAGGCCTGGCAAAATAAAATCCACCTATCCCATTAGAAGAAACAAGAAAGCCCAAATAACTTTCCCTAACTTATATAAAATAACTGCCTCTGTATATGGATAAATTCATCTTAATAAAGAAAAACAACAACAAACCTAGCGAACACCAAAACCAGGAGAGAGAGGGAGAGAGAGAGAGCAGCAGGTGGCACTCTGAATTTCACACGGATCCAAGCAGCTGCTTGGAAGAATAAAACTGTAAAGGCAGAAGTTTTCCCTGGGGGATTGAATACACCACAGTACAGAGGGGCACTGGAAGACAGGGTTTAAAATGTGTGTCACTGATGTGGCAGTGTTCTTGCCAAAAAGGTGCATGCTAGCTGTTTCAGGTAGGTATAAAGTACCAAGCAGATTTGTTCCCATAGCACAAACCAAAAGCAATGCATGGAATAATAATTAAAAAGTGGAATAATAACTAAAAAAAGATACACACAATCTGCATTTGGATCAAGCAATGGGTCTCAATGTAAGTCTAAAAAAATTATGAAAAACTCAGCAATCTGAAATAGGAGGATTTGTTTTTTAAATGAGCCTCTCATGAAGCAAGGTCATTTTGATGAGACAATTTAGTCTTCCCCTAAAGGCAGAATAGACAATTGGGCCTGACAATAATTTCAGACTTCTACTGGAACAGAAATGTGTTAGCTCTGTAAAGGCTATGGCCAAGAGGAGCCTGCAAGGTATGGGCAGCATGAGCACAGCCATACAGAGAATATGTTGGCGCATCTGCATTAGCTGCATCTCTGACCAAGATCTCTGAAGATGGCTCTGACATAATTTACGATGCTGTAACTGTGTTTCCCTGGTCATTTGTAATCAGTGCTAGACTGCGATCTAAAGGAGCTGGGAGGAAACTTCTCCATCTGACATGCATGTCTTGTCTCCCTGCCAAGGCACCCCAGTTAATCTCTGAGTCACAGTGGAATTTATTTATTCACCCTGATTATTACCATGTACTTACCAAGTGTCTCGCACAGTATAGAGCTGCTTCACATGGACATGGGATCACAACTGGGCTGTTACCCTGAAGATTCCTCTTTCTGGGGGTGAAAAGTGCCACCCACCCTGCTCCCCAGTCCCCTGTGGGACTGCTGTAAGAGTGGGATTGCCAATGAATATAAATATCTTAGGTTTTCACATGCATAAGAGCGTAAGTGGAAACATTTGTCTCTTAGTCTCTTGGCTGAGGGTAGTTCTTCCCTGCTCCACCTGTCTGTGTGCCATTGGCGTAAAAAGCAGCTTCAGAAATGGAGAAGTGAGTCTCTCCTGCAGGACTGTGGGAGAGAAGGGAAGACTTCCAATGGCAGTAGGAGCAGGGTTAGGGCAACCCCAAGAGCTTTTGACCACCTTTCTGAGTAAATGGCATTTAAAATTACTGTGTGCCCCTTGCACAGTGCTCTTCTGTTGCCACATTTGCTTTGGGCACTGAGATGCTTTTGCAGCTCAGCTCTGTGAGGCAGGGTAGACAGGTAACATCTACATAGACATTTTGTCTGGGATGCCTACATGTTTTGTAGGAATCACTCTGTCCCTCTGCAGCTTGCACTCATGGCATTTGTGGCTTAGTCTTGGCAGCACTCAGAGGCTAAGGCATGAAGCCTGCATGGATCAAACTGAAGACTCTGCCACCAGCAGTAAGCAGTCAGTGTGGGCTAGGCAGTGAACCAGACTGTTGATTCCCTGGAGAAGACTCCTGAAATAATCATAATCATGCGTGTCTGTAGTGTTCGCTGTCTGCTCACTGAGGGCCCATGATGAAGGTCCACCTGGCTTAGCTCCAGCCACAAATCACCAAGCTTGGACCAGCTAGTAGCAGTCCCCAAGAGGATGTGAACTGGGTCTGGGAAAGCATGCATGTGCTTTGCCCCAGGCCTGCTTGCCTTCACCCATAAAAAGTGCCCAGGTGTCACTCACCCAGTTTGGTAGGACAACTATTGGGAATTCTGCTGCAGGGGAGCTCTCAGGAGCCTGGAGAAGCTGCGCTTATAGCAGCATCAAAAGGTTGTATGAGGAAATTAAACTCTATTTGTTCCTTAGTAAAGTCCTTACTGGAATCTGGCATCTAGTTGCAGCTGTAAAGTTTGTGATCATGGCTACGAACTGGAACATGACTTTTAGGGATTGGGGGGAACCTGTGCAGGACATGTGGGTCAAGGGTATCAGCTACAAAGGGCAAAAATTATAAACGTGTAGCGCCACCAGTGTGTGCTTGCTACTGGCCCAGAGGTTACAATGCTCACAGAGCAGCAGCTTGTGTGAAAGCCAGGGTTATGTATCATTCACTCATCATCTCCTTTGCTTTGCAGCACCTTGAGAATGACAAGGAAGATCTTCACCAACACCAGAGAGCGATGGAGGCAGCAAAATGTCAACAGTGCCTTTGCCAAGCTGAGGAAACTCATTCCCACCCACCCACCAGACAAAAAACTGAGCAAGAATGAGACACTCCGGTTAGCTATGAGATACATTAACTTCCTTGTCAAGGTCCTGGGAGAGCCAGGCCTGCAGCAGACAGCAGTGGCAGCACGGGGCAGCATCCTGGGCCTCTTCCAGCAAGCCCCATGCTTGCAAAGCATGGAAGAGCTGACACTGGTTGAAAACTGTGGAGTCTCCTCTCCTGGCATGAGCAGCAATATAGTAGAGTGTTGGTCGGAGACATCATCTCCCTAGCAGACAATGAGACATGCAGTCTTGGTGTTAGCCTGATAGTCCCCCCTTCTTTTTGCAGAATCTATGGGTTGCTCCTCTATGTATTGTGATTATTTATTTATCTTTATTACTGTTTTATTTGGTATACATTTTTATTTAATAGGGAAGGAAATCCTTGGTCAGCCAACAACCTGGAAGACCAGATAGAGAACTTGCAGCCCCTGGGAGTCTGGTTGGACTCAATATTGCAACAGCAGAGTCCAAGCCAGAAGGGTCTTCTGCCCTGATCTCCTCCACAAATCAGGCCATAGAAATTAAGCCAGTGTTTCTGGCAGGGAAGGAGATTATTCTCCCAATGCTATTTCAGGGCAACACTACTGAGCTCAAGCATGATGACTGCACCACAAAATCTGTCCAAGACAGATAATCTGGCCTTGGCAGTGAAAGATTTTGAGAGTTGTGGTATTTGCCACAATCCTCCACCAACGGTTCCAGGGGCTAACTGCACTCACTCTTGAGTCTGTGAATATTATTTCCAGCTTCCTTCTTTTTTTTGAAAATACAAGTCCTAGCCCTTGAACCTGGCTACATCCTTCTCCATCAGACTGGAGGGATCCCTAGCAAACAAACACTAGCAAACAAAATTAAATATTAGGTTAAAGCAAAAATGTCAATTTAAGATAGAAGAAGACATAGTCATAGGTGAGCTTCAGTGGGTTAAATTGGCAGACCAAACCTTTTCTGGAGCAGTGACAGTGTGCATGTGAAAAAACCTAGTCTGCTACATTCCAGCTGCCCATGAAACAGGTTGGTGGCTAAACAGCTTTGTTCTCCAGCAGCTGTAGCAATGGTGGAGGTCCTGTTTTGTGAGCAAGTTCTCAGGAGAAAGGCCTCTTAATGAAAAACTTCATGGAAACACTGGTGAGCAGTGCCCATTCCCAAGCTGGTTCAGAAGCAGCTGGAGCATATCTAGGACAGGCAGAAGGTGCTAGGCATGCACCACTGGTGGTGCACTGCAGTGTTCCTTTGGCACAGGGCTGTGTGTAACAGGTCTTGGGCACCAAGTTCCTTAACCAGCCCTGCTTTTGCTGCTGTAGGAGGCAGAACTGAGCTGCACACATCCTTACTGTCACCTGTAAGACCCTGGTGCTGTGATGCTGGGCTGCGTGAAGTTGGATTGATATCTGACCCAGGTGGGGTACCAAGACTGTGGACAAGACAAGGGGCCTGCGTACCCAGCTGACAGCCTTTAAACTCCCTGCTTTTGCCTGCTATAGCTAAGGTTCCACCATTTGGTCATTATCCTAAATAGGCTGATGAAGCAAGGACAAAGAAATTGGTGTAAATGTCTTCCACTTGATTCAGTGGGTCAGTTCCCTGTGAGGAATGCCAGCCATCATGCTCTAGGTGTTTAGATGATAAGCAGGATGAAAGAGGTTTCATGAAGGTGACCAATCTGGCTTGTTGCCCACAAATCCATTTAATTTCCCGATTGAATTATAACCTGTGCCAGCAAAGGTCTGGACTGCTCACGCAAGTTATAAAGCTGCTTAGAGCAATAGAAAAGATGACTCCAGGTTTTTAAGTTGAACTGCTTCCTGGTCAGATCCTGCTCCCATTGACACAGGTCCTTTTGATTTCCATGTGGACCAAGGTATATGCTAATGCTTAGAAAATATAACTATTCACCACTAGTGAAGAAATGGAGCTCCCACATGCCAATGCATGTCTCTGGGCTGTTTCTGTTCATTCATGAGACAATGAATTGCCTTCAGGAAGCAGAGATAGGGTTTGTGCACATAACACATACAGCCCTTCTGCATGAAGGGTTTGGCACCCAAAGCTGAGCTGTCTTGTAAAGTCTCACCAACCACCAGGTGCACCAGAGAAGCCACAGCTGGCTCCTGCTAAGTGTGTATTGGGCTGCCCTGCACATTGACAATGACCAAGGTCTGACAGGAACAGAGCTCTCCCTGTCCAGGGAGACCAAAAGAAAAGAAAAAAGGTGAAAGAGTTTATGGTGATTTAATTTTGTTTCTGAACACTGATAACCTTCAGTTTGCTTATCCCTGCATTTCTGAGATGCCAGGGCTGAGGGCTGCACTGGAGAGCAGCTGAGTGGAAATGCACTAAGAGTCTTTTGCACAGTTTGTGAAATTAGAAATGGCTTTCTCCCTGCCCCTCCCCTGAATGGAGTCACAGACTCTTCTTCACAGCACTGCAAAGGTAATGAGCCAAGTCCTCCTCCTAGCTTTCTGTTGACTTGCTAGGAGTTACAGCAGGATAAATTAGTCGATCAAAGCACTTATTGGCAAGGTGTGGTGGTGCTATTTGGTCTATCAGACACTTACTGTCTTAGGAAACATGCATCACCAAGGCAAGCCAAAATATCTTGTGAGCTGAGTTATTGTCCAGGGAAGGAGAAGGAAAATCTGGTAATTTTGTAACCTAACATACTTGTATTTTCTATCCTAAAAAGCCTCCCTTGTTATTGCTTTGGTTCATATCAGTGCCTTCTTTGTTCTCGTTTCCATTTAGGAGCTTCTTACTCTTATTTTCAGCATGTATTTCGCTAGATCTATCTACCAAAGATTTTTTTTTTTTTTTGGGTCAAGTTTCTTCTTCGTGTTTTGTGGATTATTTATCTGTATGATCATGAACAAATATGGTGTAATCAATCACATTCTATATGTGCTATAACCAATCACATATGCTATATGAGGTTATTTAACATCTAATATATTCCAGACAAACTATTTATGAAACTAATCTTTGTCTTTTTAAACTTGTCTAAAATTTCATTTTACATTTGCACTCCACTTGTGTCCTGGTTCGGCCAGGTCAGGGTTAATTTGGTGCAGCCAGGCTATTCTATACCATGCTGACATCCTGCCCTGAGGCCAGTTCTGGTTTGGGGGAGCGACCTGCGGTGGGCGATCGATCCGCTTGGGACCATCTCTTTGTCTATGCGGTATCGCTTATTTGTACATTTCTTTTTCTCACTGTTGTTATTGTTGTTGTTGCCACGATTGTTTCTTATGTGTCACTGTATTGACCCCTCCTATGTCAACTCAAAAAGGCACTTTGAAACTCTCTTCTCTGTCCGTGGTGGGGGAGGGCAGCAGCCGATGACCACGTGGCAGCCGCGTGACTCAGGTGCCTGCAGAGCCCCGCCACGGCTTTACTAAACTACCACAACTTGGTAGAGAATACCAAAAAGTTACAATGCAGTTTTTTAACAGGGGATCATTCAGCACTTATGCAAGAGTCTTGATGTTAGAAACAATATTATCAGATGATTATTAGACAGGAATTCTTTGTTTATTACAATTTCTTACACTTTTTGGTTGAATTGTTTTTCAATACATGTGCTAAGAAAATTTTGACCAGTTCTTGAAAAAGACAGATAAATAAAACTCACTGTGCAGCACTCTTGTATTTGTCTTCCAAATAGTCACAATTCAAAAGATTTTAAACAACTCAATTTTAAAAAGCAGAAGGCACCCTAAAGAATTACTCTGAATATATGGTTACCTGGAGGTATTCAGATAGGCACAACCTACAAATCTGGACTGGAATCCAAGTTCAGATATAAAAACTCATGCAAAGTTAAGGGAAGCTTATGATGTAAAACTGTTCTTTCTGGCTAACACCTGGTGAGAACAATCTAATCCCCAGTTGACTATGAGGCTGGGAGAGGTAGAGGAAGAGGATGACATGTAGAAGTTGTGAGGAAAAGATGGGAAATCACTGGGGTGTTTAGCCAGTTTCAGTTTCATGGTTATCTGGATGTCTCACAGCCCTGACACTGCTCTATGATACACAAAGAGAGGGATTTCTGCACAATATGTGCCTGAGAAAGGTATCATCTCAAGAGGTTTATAAAAGTAATGAAAGCAGCAAATGTGAGGTTCAAAATATGTATTTATACTAAGCAAGGAAATGCCACCTTAGACAGGACCCTCTGCTTACAGCATGTAATGCCAAATTAGTTAGTATGCTCAGGATCATGCAGCAATGCCTCCTCTGGAAGTGGGCATGGTACAGCCATGTTAATATGGTACTGTGCTGTGAGATAATGGGACTTGTGCCATAAGGATGTACCAAAGCATTTGGAATTGGCTGAAAATGTCTCACATATGTTGCAGCATTGGCAAAACCTTAGTATAAGACAAAAATGTCCACAGTCTTAAGGCACCTAAAGAGTCCTCTATTTGTAACTAGCAGTACTACACACAATTTTGTGAATAGGTCTTTTTTTCCTTTTATAATTTTTTTGGTGAGGATATGGCTGTTGATATTGCAAGGAAGACTAACTAAGGTGGTATCTTCTAGAAGAATCTTTGGTGTCTCCTGATACAAAAAGGCATGATGCAAAGTTAAAAGTCATGGCTCCCTTCAACTCACAGTACTCCTAACCTGCACAGAGGGTGTGAAGTGTCCTCCCATGCCTTTGTGATGCAGAAATCCCAGTAGAGACATTCCTTTACTTAGAATTTCCAACAGGAACAATGAAAGAATATAGCTCCACACTTCAGGTCGAATGAGGACTACATTCTTCAGAGGCTGGGTGCTAATACAAATGCCACTCTTTAGCTATCACAGAACCTAACAGTACTGATGCCAGGAGAGGTGCAATGTACAGTGTCCTTAAAAATAACCCATGCATCATGAGGAACAAGCCTGCTGTGCAGACTGCTGTTCATCATGTCCACTTTCTCAGTGTCTCCTTTGTGGCTACGGAGTATAATTGAAGTTGGACATTTGGGTTGGGTAAGGAAAGAAGTATGTTGCAACTGTGTCTTGCAAGGATGTTGCAGTCTTGTGTATGAATCCTAGTGATGGCTAGCCTGTGGTTAGAGGAAGAGCAGGTGTGCAATCAGGGCTTTGGCCTGAGATTCAGTGGGTTCAAATCCTAGATGATGCGAACACACTGCACCTAGGATTGGATATTGCACAGCTAAATCCAAGATCTGCATGGTACCTTGTTTTTTCTGGAGTGTTGCCCATGCCAAGGAAGACATTGTGGCAAGGCATGTACTCAGCAACCTCGTTAGTTGTCCTGAGTTTAAATAAGGGCAGAGGAAGGTACAATGAGCATAGCAGAGGCAACGCACAGGATTCCTGAACCAGCCAAATAAAATGGCAAAACAGAGTTGCTTTAGGACAGTAAGATCCACCCTAGCATCTTGGCCTGAGCAAGAAGTGGAAGCTGCAGGACCAATGTGTTTCAGAGGCATATGATTAATGAACCAGTTAGTAATTTATCTTCCAGTATCTAACTGGCTCCCACAAATTTCTTTGCTGCTAGGGAATGATAACGCAGTGACCATGCCTAAAGTAGTGAGAGTAAGGCAGGTCTGACTTTTGTTTTTTGAAGGCTGGGTGATGAAAGGAGATGGAGAGAATAGGCGACTTAACTACTGACCTGTGGGGCAGGGGCCACTTGGGAGCCAGTCTTAAATCTAAAGGTCATTGGCAAAGTGACAGAGTCTAAATCCATCACTTTTCAGGGGTGTAATTGTATTTTTAATAGAGCAGGTGCTGAGAGAATCAAAAGGGAGAAGATGGGTAGAGGAAGCAGCTCAGACAAGTATTTGGGTTACAGAAGGTAGAGATTGCCCTGTATCTGGTTTATACATGTACCTTGTTGAATTTATTTGTTATTGTTCTGTCTGTAAGCCAGGGCTAGCATTTTCATTTCACTCTGAGTTGGTCCAGCTCTTAGTTATAAGAAAAAGAGTTAGCCCCATCCCATTGTATTCTCCCCTCACCCCTTTCGTATGGGTGCAAGTGAATGCACATCTCATCATCCCTCCATGTCTTTTTTTCACTGCCATGGATTGTAAACCCAACAGTACAGAACTGCAGACCCTGTTATAAGCATCTTTTGGGAGTGTCTTTTGGAAAAGCAACCACGCAGCCAATGAAAGCCAAAAAAAGAGGGTCAAAGAGCAACCAGCCTTTCTGTGGGTACATCTTCCCTGATGAGTGTCAAGGCTACAAAATAGAACAGAATTAGCTCAGGATGAAGTGCAGAAAGAAGCCAGTGAGATTCCTGTGGATCTCAGCATGGACTGCATGGGGCCTCATATGAGACTCCTGTGGATCTCAGCATGGACTGCATGGGGCCTCATATGAAGTCTCCAACTTTTCTGCTCACTAGTGGTGCAGTATTCATAAGCACAAGGCAGGAAAGGTTTCCCATGCATCCTCATTTCTGTCTCATTACAGCTGGCTGGCACACACTGAACAACACTGAGTATCTCAGACCTGGGGAAAATCCTTCACTTTCTTTGAAATTCCCTACTCTGCACCTTGAGAGACAGACTCTTTCTTTGGTAGCCTAAAACCTTTATGGGAAGCTAAAGGATGATGGCCCACAGTCAGCAAGTCTTCAGGAAGGTGTTCTGCCCCCAGCCCTGGGTGTAGATAATATTTAGTATTGGTTTTCTCTTTGTGGCTGTATTTGGAAAACCCTGGTAGGCAGTAGTGCTCATCCTGGAGCTGAGAATGGCTAAGAGCAGCCAGTATTAAATTGCCCTTCACATCACAGTGGAAATACTGTCTTCTGATACACAGATGTACAACCAATCAACACATAGCCTATAGCAGGGGTCCTCAAACTTTTTAAACAGGGGGCCAGTTCACTGTCCCTCAGACACTGTCGGGGGCTGGACTATAGTTTGGAAAAAAATGAACTAATTCCTATGCACACTGCACATATTTTATTTGTAGTAGTGCACAAAAAACAGGAAAAAGAATGCTGTATCTGGCCCACGGGCCATAGTTTGAGGACCCCTGGCCTATAGATTCCCCCAGCTCAAGACTACACAATATTAAATTCAGGCTTCAAAAAGCTTTACGCTTACTGGAAAGACCTGAAGACTCTCAAGGGGAAACTATAACGACTAAAAGCACCGTGAGTGGGCCTAACCACAGAAGCTCAGGACAGCTGACTGTGACCTGAAGTGTTTTGCTGCATGTAGGTTAAAAGGTGTTTCAAAAGGAAGTATCTCATCCTGCTAAGAGGCTCTGCAGTGATCTCTATCGGATGGAATGGCAAAAAGTCAGTTGCCAGCTTCATGTTCCCAACAGAGTGCGTGAGCCCAGCAGGTTGGACTTGCCATAAGCACTCAGAGCTGGCACAGCCTACTTGCGTAGGAATCGTTCTCACCAATTGAATGGGAATGGAAATGCTGAACAGAGATGCCTGCTCTGGCTCTTCCTCTTGGGTTATGCTGAAATCATTTTTCCTATATTTTCAGGAACAGAAGAGCAGCCAGCTGCTGTCTGGTGAACATGTCCAGCCACTCTGCTTGCCACAGGCAATGGACAGCCCATTCTCAAAAGCCACATTTCTGCATAGATGTGGAATGCAAATGCGTGTTCCCCTGCTCTCAGATTTGGAAGTAAGGGGAGAAATTCTTGGCAGATAACTTCAGTAACATAATTTTACGTGTCAATTCTGAACTGAATAGCTGAGTAATTAGAAAACTTTCTTTCTTTCTTTCTTGGTCACATGAAAAAGGAAAACCACACAATTTGTCTTTAAAATAAAAATGTTTCATTTTTCAGAGTAAGGAAAAAGAAAACTTACAAACTTACAATTGTCTGTGAAAGAGAAAGCATATTGGATAGTTCCTCCATGTCTGACATACCTGGATGGACACTAATCTTGTTGTAGGGGTGTAGACTTTTTAATATTATTTCTCTATGTATTATCTACAGATATCAGAACACCACTACCTTGTTTCTGTTATATCTAACACATCAGTCAAACTGCCAGTTAGGTAATTTTGAAAGCCCCAGTATAGTGGCTCCTATCATTTCAGACACTTCTCAAGAGCATAGGCTGTTGAACCAATACAGACAAACATGGATTATATGTTTTTTGTTATCTAAATACATTTTCTATTTCTCTTAACAATATAGATGTAAATTAATTGCTTATTTCTAAAGTCAAAGAAATGAAAATGCTGTTAAAATAATAATAAATATGCACAACTTCATCAGTTAAATACTTCCAGCAGTTCTCTGACCTGTTGTTAAGGTAAATCAAACCTAAGACAGTATTTCTTCTTGAAAACTGCCGATTCAAGTTAGCCAGAGACTTGTCATAAACACTCCCTCAAAGCTTGACTTATCCTGACATTTATGTTTGCTTTTATCCTGACTCTGTGAAGTACTGAAAAACTCTAGGGCTAAGGCTGTCAACAAGACTCTTGATCTTAAGGGTGCAACTTAAAACATTTTAGGGTTGTCATGACTGCTTTGGGGAGGACTTGGAATCTCTGTCCATGCATGCTTTTAAGATACCTCAGAGAGATGAGAGCAGCTGGTCAGGGAATTCAGCTGGAAGAGCTGGCAATGTGGAAGCAGCCTTGGAAGGTATCTGAAGAATTTTTTAAAAAACAGGTACCTTCAGGTCATTTAATCTCATGTTTCTGAATACATAATCATATAAAGTCCCTAGCTGCTTTTAAAACCTGTGGCTATGGATTCGAGTCTTGAGTCCTCTGGGAGGCTTCTTCTCCCAGCAAGGGCTGAAAGGAGAAAATTAGGGCAGACACTAAGGCAATCAAGCAGATGGTTTACTACTCTTAGCAATGCAAGTCCACCACAGAAAACACTCAGGAAAAAAAAAATCAACAAAAATCCCACCACCACCCCTGCCCCTATCCAGTTTGCTTTTTACTTTTCCACCACGTTTCTTATCAGTCTTCTGCAGAGACTCTAAAAATCTTATCTTGATATGCTACATTACCGAGGTGATCTCCTCTCCATGACGAATAGGAATCAAACAATGTTTTGCACTGTCAGTAACCATACATTCCCAGTCCAGATAACACAATAGAGTATCTTCTCTCCATCCCTGCTCTCCTGTCATCCTGCTTCTGCCTCCTTACCCTCCCCCCAATTAATTCCTATGCTTTAATACCATCTAAGAGTCCTTAGCGAGAAGAGGATCTGCTTGCTATGCAGGTGCAAGTTTTCAGCACCACAGCACAGCAGCAATATCACCCCCTTCTGCCCTCCTCAGGGCTTCTCATTGTGAACCACTTTTTCTTTTTCTTTCTTTTCAGCTCCATGCTGAACAACACCATGCAGCTAATCTGATTATGCTAATTTGTACTTCATGAACCCAAAGACTGTAAGGGGATCTTCGGAGGGTAAGCTAGGCTGGGGATGAGGGTGGTGAGGACAGAAGAGAGGGTATGGGAGGGGAGGTTTAGACAATGGGCTCAAGTCAGTTAACAAAAAAAGCTGTCTGTATTGCCAAACAAAGTACACTCTGGGTAACCCCTTGCTGCTCTTGACAATTTAGTGTCCCAAACTGGCCTGCGCTACTAAGCAGAAAAGGGAGCACGGAGAATATACAATGAAGGGGCACAATACGGAGTCTGTTTCCTGTTGAACGTTGCTTTTCTTCCTCCTTAACTAATCCTTCCCAGAATCTAGTAGTTGAAGTATGGTCCACAAATTGTTTGTTGGACGGTAGCTATGGCACTAGACAGCTTCTGCACACATACAACCTCATCTGTTCAACTAGACTGATGCTGTACTTGAAATTTACTGAATAATAGGCAGTAACTTTGCAGACACACACTCACAACTCTAAATATGGACCCCTCCTCTGCAGGAGCTCACAGTGTCCCCAGTCTGGTTTTACCAACATTACCTTTGCTACAGCTGGAATTAGTCAGGAAATAGTCCTGAGAGGAAACATATAAAGGCTGTGGAAATAATTGTTTTCAAGATGAAAGCAACCCCATGGCAGAGTTCAAACAAATCACAGAATTGTTTGCATTGGCAAGGACCTCCTGGGATCACCTGGTTCAACCCCCCCTGATAAAAGCCATGGCTGCCCAGGACTGTGCTCAGCCAAATTTTGAATATCTCCACAGATGGAGAGTCCACAGCCTCTACAGGAAATCCATTTCTGTTTGATCACCTTCATATTAGAAAAGCTTTTTCTTGTGTTCAGATGGATTTGTGTCTGTTGTTTCCTCTCCAGTCAGTGTGCACCACTGAGAAGAGTCTGGCTCCCTATATGCCATTCCCTCCCAACACATATTGGTACACATTGAGAAGTTTCTCTTCAGCCACCTCTTCTCCATCTCTCTCAGCTTCTCCTTCTGTAAAAGACGTTCCAGTTCCTCAGTAATCCTTGTGGCCCTCCACTGGACTTGCTCCAGTAAGTTCGTGTCTCTTGTACTGGAAAGCCCAGAACTGGACACAGCACTCCAGACATGCCTTCACCAGTACTGCAGAGAGGGAACGGATCACCTCCCACAACCTGCTTTTCCTCAAGATACTGGTATAAATGCAGGATCAAGACTGAGTGTTGCTCTGGGATGGTTCCAAGGATGGTGTCAGCAAGCACAACTCTACCACTGCCTCTGGTAGTCTATTTTGCCTTTCAAACTGGAAATCATTGGAGGGAGGCACCTTGTTTCTACACATAATAAATACACTGTCTATATGTACATGCCTGCAGAGATGATAAGACAGAGAAGGGGGCATTACAACACTTCCAGAAAGAGATGGGCCTGAACTTGCTGTCCCTAAAACTCTGGTGAACGTTGCTTGGTGGCCAAAGGCATATGGCTGAATATTAACAGTTTCCTTAATGTCAGTTTTTTGTTTTGTGCTCCCTTCAGGCAGAAATTCAGAACGTTAGTTTCTGAGAGACAATTCCTTCCTCTGGTGAAGATAAATCATTTGCTATTGACAGGGAAAAAGGGAGATGGAAGGACATTTGCTCTGCACTCCACCTTATATAGGACAGCTCCCCTTTCTCAGGCAGAGCAGACTATTTGTTTAGTTCTATAGCCCTAAGCAGAATATTTCAGGACACTATTTTGTGAAAGCAAATGTAGGAGGAAAAATAACTGTCTTAAAGCTGTCATATCAGGTGCAGTATCAGGTTCAACTGCATCTGTGTTATATTTCAGAGGGGATTACATGTAGTTTATTTGAGATGGTAGAAAATATGCAGCGTCTTGCCAGCATTGCTCTCCTATGTCTGAGAACTCATTTGCTAAATGTGTAGTGCATTACAATGTACATATCAGTATTTAATAAAACTAGCTCTAAATAACACTGTGAGTGGAGTGGCCAAGCAGAGGAGGAGAAAAAATATCAGAAATGTAAGATTAGCAGGTTAAATTCAAATCTAAAGAGTATGCTTTTTGAAATTACCACATTGGAGCCTCTATGCTCATAAGCAGGGAAGCTTATTAGAGTCAAATCAAACAGTGTTTATGTGAACTGTGTTGTATTATACATGAATACATCTGATTAAACAAATAACTTGAAATTTGAGACTACCAGTAATCCCAGATCCAATTCTCCCTAAAGGGCAGATTCTTGAAGGTATCGGAAAACCTAAAATCCACTGATATCTAATGAACTTCAAAGACCTGGGCTTTTGCCTACTGATGCATCTAAGAGAGAGAAGGTCAGTGCATGCAGCAGGAGTTACTGCACAGGAGTAGTTTTAGTCATAGTGATTTGTATTGTATGAGGTCTTAATATATCCATTTCTTCCTTTCTGCAGCAGGTCTTAGGTGAGGTCAGACCGGCCAGGATTTGACAAAGGACATAAACAGAGTAAGCAGCAAAATCTAGAGGATAAGGTCTTCCTCTGTTGCACTTCAGCTAACAAGTTCCACAGCAAAACCACAAAGGAGGCAGGAGACAGGTGAGGTGCTGGAGGAAGACTGGAGAAAAGGAGGGTAACAGTAGTGGAACACAAAGTTGGAAGGTATGCAGAGGTAAAGGTGAGGCCCAAGTGTGAGTGTTCATTGAAAGCATGCACGAGTAAGGTGACTAAGACGGGATGAACAGGCAGATTCTCAGAGAAAGAAAGGAGACAGAGAGGCCATGACTAAATGCTGAGGATGGCATGAAGAAAGCAAGACTTTGAATATGATTAACTGTGAGGAGTGACACTGAAAGAAATAGGCACGGTTGATGAAGATATGGCACTGGAAAGAGAGAAAAGAGAAGAAAATACACTAGAAGATCAATGTAAGCAGCTTGAGAGGGATAAGAGACTGGGGAAGGATGAATGAGGAAGAAAATCATGGAGCAGAGCAGGACCTGCAAGATTGGGATTGCAAGATGATAGATAGCAGTGTGGCAGATAACTACAAATTACAAATGTGGCAGGATGAGAGCAGACAATGGAAACGTCCATTTTCATATGGGGCAAAGATTACTATTTTCACCTAACTTAGACTTGAGTTAGAGAGATCTTCTAAGACAGGTAAATAAATTTAATCTAATAATTAAAAAATTAGCAATATTTCTAATTTCCTGATTTTGGAGAGTACAGATACATGAGTTTTGAGCCAGACTGATGACTAAAGTCCTCCTTTTTTCTCTTAAGGCACCATTTTTGAATTCCAAGTCAATGTCTATAGGATCACAAACATTACAGATTAAAACACTAAATAAATGTATCCCACATTTAGCAGCATCTTCACCAGCTGTGCTTCCATACAGGGTACACAGACCTTCTTTTCAAACACTAAATTAGCATAATGGCCATATGAAATGGACACAACAAGTGAATCAGGTATCACAGCTCTGATTTATGTTATCCACAGCTTCTGTAAGATCTAGGGAGGAAATAGGTTCCCAGTGTCGTGCCATGGAGACTAAAAACGTGGACATGCACTCACTTTGAAACCAACTCTCTTAATTACTTTTCTCTTTATTACTGTCAGGTATTATGTGGTGGTTTCAGCTTTGCCTAGCATGGACCAAGAACAACTGTCTACCCAGGGTCAGTTATGACATGCAGTAAGGCAGCTGTCAGGTATAGCTGACAGGCATGTAACATCTTAGACTTCCACAGCTGTTTCAGAAGTGGAAACAAACATTCCAAACAGCTGGAATGTTTTCTGAATCAAATTCAGAAAATACTTGTATTAATTTATCAGCGTCCTCTTGGAAAGGACATCTAATTCTGCTGAAAAGCACTCTCGTGCATGTGGAAGTTGGGTAGCTAATCAGCATGCATACACAGCAGGGCTTTTAAAGTCATGCTAACATCCCTTGGGCCAGACAGTCAGTTCAGGCTTGTGCTTTGTTTTCATGTTAAGCTTTATAATCATGCCACCGAGCAAAATACTAATCAGTCCATCTTTAAATTTCTTATATGCATAGAGTGCTCAGACCTTTCTATTAGCCTACCCCCAAGAAATGAAGGGGTATCTGTTCTTTCAGTTTTAAATGAGGAAAACACAAAAAATTGTGTCACACCCACTCCCACACACACCCATACCTAGCCTACACACAAATACCATCCTCTTACACTGCCACAGTTCTCTCAGAATCAACATATTTGGCCCAAGGATGAAGAATATTATTTCTGAGATGCTTATCCTCTATTATCTTTAAATTATCCCTGAAATATCTGTGACAGCTGTAAAATCAATGACAATTTTAAGTTTTCTTATTTGTTACCCTACTTTTACTACACAGACTATGTTTGTTGATCTGATTTCTCTTTGGTGCGTTACTCTGTCCTGTGTTCTGCTAAGACTCAATGCACAGAAGTCTCAGGAATCTCTCCCTGGTTATCAGCAAATTTAGAGAAACTGCTGTTCTTATTTCCTGCTGGTGCTGGAGGTAAAAAAACCCATCAGAATTTCTTTGTAGTTTAGCTGTGTCAGTTAACACATTTTCCACCTAACTGCTGCAAAGGTGGCTTGTGGAGATCCACCTTCACACTAGCTATCTCTGCTTTGGAAAACAATGCTTCAGGTGCAGTGAAGATCCCCTTTAAGAGGATGCAGTACATAACTGAGGACCTGACTAAAGGTTCAGGTAGCTATTGCCAATCTGTTACATGGTAGCACTGGAAGCAGTATCATTGCCGGCATTTTAGAGAATCTGGATATATCTACACGAGTTGTAGGAACGGTGGTAGCTGCAGTGCAGATACTTCTATCAGGCACAACACGTTGCTGGCCCAAATTATGATTTTCTGTTTTGCCACTATAGATCCATTGTGGTCATTGCCATGTTTATTTCTCTCCCTCTCTTTCTGTGAGCACATACAAGATAGTCTGAATGGTTTTCACTTTCTAGCAATGAACCTGATGCCACTCAGTGGGAATAAAACAGTACTGCAAGGAGTAGAAGTGGTTGAGCGCTTCTACAGCTTGTGAGCATAGGATTGCTACAAAATATAAAACTCTGTCAGTAACTCCTCTGTTACTGCAGCTGCTTAGACACTTACCACCGATCAGTGGGAAAAAAAAAATGCTGTGCTGATTTCTGCCAGAGAATGCAGCTTACTAAGTTATTATGTCTTAACCAGCTATCAGTGGCAAAGCAATATTCTGTGTGAGAAAACAAAGGCTTCCATGTCTGCACATAAGCACAACAGGAAATAAGAATTAGAAATATCAAGACAAATAAAAGATCACTTTGTCTAAACCTTGAGCTCTTCATGTAGAGGAAATGCAGGCTGGAAATGTCCAGAAAGTAGAAATGAGGTATGAGATACGGCACAAGTGTTAGGGAGAAAACAAGTAATTGGACAAACAGAAAGGAAGAGGCATTGAGAAAAAGGACAACTTATTCTGTGAATATGGTACTGGTAAGAGAAAATCAGCTTGTGGAAATTAAATGGAAAAGGTAAAAAAGGTGCCTTTCTTTAGTAGGATAAACAGCCAAAGATTTACAAACAAGTAAACTTAACTTCCATTACCAGGGGAAAAAAAAAAAAGAAATAAATTAATATGCTGAAAAAATTAGGTGACCAACAACCCCTAGCATGAATCCATCAAGAACAGTGTCACATCAATGTAATTTCCTTCTATCATGAATTAGCCAGTGTGGTGTACAAAGGACAGACAGATGTCACATACATTGGAGTTAGTAGATCTTTGGTAACATTTCACTTGGGAAGTTCACGAGCAAACTAGTTTTGTTGAAAATACTGTAGGATTGATGCAAAACTGGTTAGACATCCACTTTTAGAAGACAAAACAGCTAATAATGGCCTTCACTATCAAATGGATGTAAGGATGTATTAAAAGGATTTCTGGTGAGGTCTGACGAGGATCTGCTATACATTAATTGAGGAAATGGCCTCAAGTTGTGCCAGTGGAGGTTTAGGTTGGTTTTCATAATATGGAAAAATTTCTTCACCAAAAGAGTTGTGAGGCACTGGAACAGGCTTCCCAGGGAATTGGTTGAATCACCATCTCTGGATGTGTTTAAAAGTCCTCTGGATAAGATGTTTAGGGACATGGTTTAATCAATAGACTTGGTAGAGCTATAGAATCACAGAACCATAGAATCATTAAGGTTGGAAATAACCTCTAAGATCAAGTCCAACACTACCATGAC
>VZZY01010522.1:0-21709 GCA_013400335.1 Eurystomus gularis
ATCACTGAAGAAATGCCATTTATGTGTCTTTTCTGACTAAAAAGATAATTGTGTCTGTGATCATGTGTAGATTGAGCTCCCTCAGAAGTTAGTGAAACGTCTAGTCACCAGTTACCAGTCCTCCTGCTCCTTTCTTGACATTTGGAAGTTTCTTCAATACTTTAATCAAATGTTGTCCTTGAAAATATATAATCTATCAAATGTACCCTGAAACATAAATATTCACATCAGTCTTCTTGGAAGACATCCACATTTGACCTGATATTCACAAGCTCATGCTTTTTTCATTACCTCTACAAGACTACAAAGAATTGCAGTTAAAGATGGATTTTGAGGTCCATCTTCTTACAAGAGCAACAGAAGTTCAGAGACATAGCCACTATTTACAAGATAGCAGAGTTACTATATGAGGAAGAAGGATGCTCAGAAGGGCAAAGACATTTGGCTAAACTAAAGAAACCTGATGTATTAAACTCTTTCTTGTTTGTGAATACTGTGATTTTGAAGTCAAGTAGCACTAGATCACAGACTTGACTTCTATGAAAGTCCATGTTGAAAAATTCATGATGTGTACTCAAGATTTATATTTTCTTATTTCATTCAAACTATCCCACGGTTTCAGTTTCAGCAAAAAAAGCAATCCTACACAATGCCTTTATCAGAACAATATTAATTCAGGAAGTATAAGAAATAAAAAAAATATACAGGTTTTCTCAGTCTTCGGACACACTCTCATCAGTCTTGTTATTGATTCATTATATAATTGGAAAGTTTACAGGTGAATAAATTTATATTTTAATAAAACCTACCTTTGCAAAGACAAAGATCCTGGTTGTAGATTCTTTTAAAGTTGTGTTTGTGGATTTAAGGTAGAAGAAGTAAGGGAGGTTTTGCTTTTAAATGCTAGTGAATTGTCTCCTTGAAACTAGTTTAATTAATTCATGTGATTTAATTAACAATGTTACTTTCTGTAGTTAGTACAATATTTTTGATGTACAATATAAACCTGAAGTAACTGCTTAGATATGCAGGTGAAATTCTTTTAAAGCCTGAGATTCTGAATGATTAGATCAAAGATGGATTGAAGCAGTTTGTCTGAATAGGGTAATTTTCACTTTGATTGGTTTTCAGCTGACTACTGTAGTAGAGATGATGACAGCTTGTATGAGATTGTCTGAATCAGGCAGATTCAGACAAATACATGCCAATACTTTGCATAAGTTCCACAAAGCAGAGCTATTTCTGCGCTATGCCTTTTTACATCTCAGCATGCATGTTGACTTGAATTGACATCCTCTCTTTTTGATTTTCTGGTATCAAAATTAAATGGAAAGCTAAGGACAGAATATAAAATCAGACACAGCTACCCAAAAAAGAGGGCAATGGAGAACAAAGAGGATCTTTTCATAACCGAAGTTCAATATTTAATTCTAGCAAACAAACATATTTAAGGAACTTTGCTCTATCTAACTTCATAGCTGTTCAAAGGGATGCCAGTCAACCTGTGAGTAGTACTGACTATATTGAAAAGAAAATTCAAAGACTGAGGTTTTTTTTAAAAAGAACTCAAATCTGATAAGCATTTGTAATGTTTGTTTTGCAAACTGGCAATGGCTGACAAATTAATTTGGAGCACACCGTTTTATTAGAATGTTAAGAGCTGACTAGTCTACCTGTCATTCTAAATAAAATTTATAGAAATTGTAGATTTTGATGGAAGTGATGCATTTTCAAAAGATTGCACAGGGTTTTAGTCAACCAGCTCATTTAGTCAGAACTATGAATCAAATGTCACTGCAATGCTTTGAAAAATAAATCACCTCCAAACTATCTGCAGATGGTTTAATATGAATAGTTTTGTGAAAATCGTGACTCCGAAAGACATAATTCTAAATCACTGTGGCTAAGCAAGGACAATTAGGAGTGGTCAATATTTTGAAAATGAACCTGAGTGCAAAGGAACCATTCGAACAATTTGCTTTTATGGTTGTATCTATAAGAGCAAGTCAACAGGAAAACGGATTACATTGTTAATGGCAGATGCTTTGCCTTTATTAGAAAAGGACATGCAATAATAAGACTTGAACTAATAACACACTCATACTAGATTTAGCTGAAAGGAACTTCCTCCTCTGTCACAGTAGGATGGGTGTACAATAAACCTATGAAGGGCCAAAACAACAACTATAATAGAAGTCAGAGAATACTATTGTGTTGCAATAAATACTCAGTCTAAAATGGACTTGTACAACATTTAATTCCTCTTGCTTTTTTTAGCAAAGTTTGAGATTGTGACTAGAATTCTTAGGACAGAAACTAATATAATGTCTTTCACAGCCAGCAGCCACTGGCTACTGAGGAAACGTGTAACTTATTCACTATACCATGTGGTTGATAATCTCAACATCAAAAATTGTTCTGGTTTTGGATGGAAGCATTTTGAAACACTGTGGGATATAACATGAAGCGAGGAGAGAGAAATAGAGAAGTCTGCTATGGACTTTCTCAGCAAAAAACAGAAACACAGCTATAGGCTTAACAGAAGTTGACAGTGCCCAAGGAGGAGATAAAAATCTACATCTCTTTTTTACCAGCACAAAACCCTACTCACAATGCATTGTTTCTGAAGACAAGAGAAGTTGCGTGCAATTGGTTAGAGAAATACACATTGCAGGGTTGAGAGCACCACAGTTTGAACTTGGGTTAAAACACAAAAACTGTTCCTATGTAACTGAATTAATGCCAATGTGGCTCTCTGAAAACTATCAGATAAAAAGCAACACGAGTAAGGACAAAACAATACTGAAGACAGACATTAATTCCTTTCACTGTCTGAAGACACCATGACTACAAAGTGTATGGGTATGCATGTACAGCCAGGTGAAAAAACATTTACTTAAAACTCCAAATTCTCTGGGTAATAATGATGTTAACACTTCACCCACTACTTACACTTCAGAATAATGAAAGTATAATGCAGATAGACTTCTTTACCTTCAAAACTTAATTTGCCACTCCTAAAAATCTTAAAAGTTTATCTTTCCTGTGTTTTCTTTCTGGTAATCTATGTAGCTGTACAGCGAGTATGATATATGAGAATAAATAATCCTTGCTTCACAGACAGTAAGATACAGCCTAATAACAGTGTTAGAGTATTGCCTCCTAAAATTAGTTTCAAATGTGAGAGTAAGTACTTTGCTCTTTGGAAAGTCATAAACACCTGTGGGTAAAGTAGACTTAAAGTGGAAGTCCTCAGCATCACTCCTTATCCCTGTCCCACTTCCTGGACAGACACCAAAACGCCATGTTTGGACCCAAGCCATGGAAGCCATTGGATTTCTAACCTGGTCTGACCTCTGGAGCTCATTGTTTAAAGCTCTAGATTTTTTTTCGGATTTTTGTTTAGCACACACCTGAGTATTAAACCCAACTCTGATCCAGTTGCCTAAACCAAAGTGTCTAATGCCAATCAAGAAGTGTTTGGGTAGCGAAGATGTCTGCCTGGGACAGGCAGAAATGACACAGGGTCTCAGAAAAGACCCACATGCTATGAAGCAGCAGCTGGTAGCTAGGGTGGATACCATGCAAGCTACTCTATATCTAAAATAGCACTAAATGACTATGGTTGGACAATGGAATATCACTCCCCGTGTCTAGTAACACTCTCTAGGGAGACTTCAAGAGTTTTGTCACCTAAATCCAGGGATTAATGTCTTAGCCAAGGGAAATTCTAACACTTTAGACACATTTTGTCCCCTACTAGACATTCAATAAACAGATCAAAGTGACTGGTGTTAAGGCTCCTTACATCCTCATTATATGAGGCTCAGGAGGCTCACTCTGATTTAGATGTCAGCTAGTTTACTGGGTCAAACATTTCCATCACATAGGTGGTTCAATACTCAGGGAAAAGTGATAGGCACAAACTGTAAGACCTTTTGGTGGTATAGTCCACAAATAAGTTAGGAATCTGTTGTTGCGGAAGTGTACTGCAGCACTTCTGGAGAAACCTGATTTAGTTTCCTTCCAAACAGAATCTGTTTTATGGGTACCACAACTGTCCTCAGAAATGAGCTAATACACTGTAAATGGAAATAAACAGGGGATTTGCTTCAAAACTGCAATACTGCTTTGAACCAAGTTGCTCAAGTAAACTGTACATTCACTGTACATTCAAAACTTAGATTTGGCCCAGGGCTACTAGGCTAGACCACTTTTACAGTTTTATCAGCTTCACTACTTGGTGAAATAGCTTCCATGGTTTAGAAAGCATTATCTTTAAAATGAACTTTTTCTGCCTTTACTTGCCTTTGTACATCACCTGAGGAATTTCCAGGCTCCAAATCAACATGGGCAACTGGCAAAAGATACCTCCTTTTGTTGTGCTGGTTCAGCCATCTTCATTTTATGCTGCCATCAGTTCCCTGATCACACAGGCCAATGCTGAACTCAGCAACATTCCCTCAGAAGTCTTCTTTCAAACAGTCCTGCCATAGGTTCCTGGGGGCCCAGCTCCTCTGCTGCCCACTGTGGTGCCAGCATCGCCTGCTGGACACAAGGGACAGAGATGGCTCCCTCAGTAGCCCTTCACATGGAAGGACACAACCAAGAGAGCTCAGCAAGTTGCAACCAGCCCCAACAGGAGCCACACCCAACAGGAAGCTCCTTCAACTGGCTGGCTCCCGGCTCACCACCCCAACCATAATAACCTGGTTGAGGGTGGAGCCACAGAGGCACAGGTGGGCCAGGTTCTGCCTCTGGAACATGAAACCAATAAGAAAACTAAAACATTCTGCTAGGTTGTGACTCATTCGCAGGTCAACTCCAACTTGGGGCCCACAACTCAGGCCCCTGCACTTCACCTTTGTAGCAAAGGGGTTAAAGAAACTCATGAGTTGATGGCCACTGCCTGATCTTTCATAGTTTAATGGCTGCATTTCAAATTCCTGCTACAGTACCAGTATTAAAAAAACCATAGTTTTTAAGCAAAATGATGGCTGAATTATAATAGCCTTAAAATGATATCTCAGTACCTTAAAGAGACAGCAGATAATGTAGAAACCTTTTGTCAACCGCTGAATTAAAATATCCTGGTTTTGAACAGTTTTGCGTTGGTGAAGCTATTATCATGCCTAGTTAAATCTTGTTGTAACCTATCTGGAATTGAACATACAGAGACACCTCCTACAGCATCACTACTTGGCTGTGTAACATCTAATGATTTGTTCTTCCCCAGTCCACCAATAATACAACACATACTGTTTATTTGTCCACTTCTACAGATGACCATCTACAGCACAGTAAGTAGTATATAATCTATTAATTCCTTTAGTATCTATTTTTTACTGAAAGACATAATGAGTGACGTTAGACAGCTAATGAAATGGCAATCCCATGAAATCAGAATCATGTTCATCATTATCATGATCTCAGAGTCAAAGATGCTTTTGCCATAAGAAGGTAGGTGCTAACATGCTAACCTCTGTAGCTACTTCCAGCCCTGTGTGGAAGCCTCTTCTTTTAGATTTAGAAGCCCAAAAGCATTAGCTAGCAGGGTGTGTTTTGTCAACTGTACTTCTAGGATATCTTTGAAGTATTGCCTTACCATTCATCCTTCTTCTCATGCATCCCAGGTCACTGTATGGGAAGTGCTTGGTTACTTATGTATAGTCTATCTAAACCCCACCTACTACCCAGTGCTGCTGGGAGATTGTTATTAATGACTCAGTAAGCATTTGATCAATCTGACTAAAACCAAAATGGCACCATACTATTTCATTAAGAGCAGATACACAGAATCCTCTCTCAGCAGTTTTCCACAAGTGGGAATCCATGGATGGATGCACCTTCTATGCAAAATCTCTGATTCATACAGGAGCATGGTAAGCACAGAAGTGCTGTTTTGCTTTAATTTGGTGAAGAAGTTACTTTAATGCTGATGCAACAGCTAAACTGCATAAGCACATCAAATTTCAAGTTTATTTCTGCCAATGAATTTGAAAGGCAAAATGTATTTTCCTCTTTAGCACATAATCTTTTGTTTTCCTTGGAGTCATCAATATTTGAAAGCTGATAGTAGAAGCAGAAAATCAGCCTACAAACTAGTCTCATTTACAGCATGTTACTAGGGAATGATCAAATCCTACATGAGTTTTTGTAGCCTGTAATTGTTCAGAAGTAAACACTGTGGATTGTTTTAGTGCACTGCCTAGAACAAATGCACAAAATAGCATGAACAATGCAGTCCCTAAGATGCAGTCTCACTTGCTACTATTTTTTGCAGGGAAATGGTTGGCTTGGAATTCTGTTGACCTTTATAGCACCCAAAGGAAGCTCTCAGATAGCCAGGTTGTTCCATCACACTTTGAAATTCAGCCTATTTTTGAGAGGCCAAGAGCTTTCATCAAATAAAAGGATGTTCAATATATTATAAGATTTTTCTCTTGGATGCAAAATTATGCATATTAAAGTATAGTTATGTGGCTTGTTGGAACACGTTTCAATTACAAAAGCTTGCTTTGTTTTAGTACAGTATTCTAGGACATTTGCCATGAATGTTTTTTAATAGTTATACTTCTTAATTCTTTGGGCTGCCATGCAGTTGACCTCGCTATATGATTAGGCACTAATCTGAACTGCAGTAGTGCAGTTGTCATGAGAAGTCATGGTACCTTTCACATCCATAATTATTTTGAATAAATGTAGAGAGTGCTGAGCCTACCAACCTTGTAGTCTACAATCAATTTTTCTACCCTTCACTGGCATTATTATGTGTTAATAATTATTATGTGTTCTATAATGTCCCGAGCCCAGCTTAGAATAAACATGTATTAGAAACACCAAACTGAAGAAAAATGAATAAACAGAAAGGCAAGCATTTTTTACTCAGACTTTATGAACACTTTTTATTAGTATGTATTAATTATGTATTAATCAAGATGCAGTATGTACTCGTTAAAGAGATTTGAAGCTGCCTCTTACATGAAAGTACAATTTTCAGTTACAGATTTGTATTCAGCCTTCTTCTGTAGGGCTACTAGAATAAAAAATGGGAGTATGAGAGATGGTATTTCTAAAAATTCTAATGTGAAAAGACAATCATTCACCGCCTTGATATTAAAAAATGTAGCAAAGAGGAACAGAAGTGCTGAACAGCCCTCAGTGCAGATGACTTTTATATTGAAGTCTTGGGAAGAAATTAATCATTGCTGTAAGTGGGCAGAACACAGCTGGGAGTGGCTCAATTGTGTCTGCAACCAAGGCAAGCTGAACAGCGAGCTGTGAAGCAGCTCAGCTGGATTCCTGAGCAGTGAGAGGCTGCTAACCATCAGCCTTTTAAAACGCTGCAGTAGTAAAAGCCCACCAAATGGCTGCAAGAAAAGTGTTTGGTCTCAGGCCCAGCGGGAATTTCCTCAGATTTCAAATAGTGGGGGCCATATGCCAAGATCCCTGCAGCACTGCTTAGCTCAAAAGTAAACAGCTGAATATATTTGGCACAGTTTTTACTACTGCCGCTCAAGCAGCTTTTGTATGGGTTTGTATGGGCACAGCTATCATAGCATTGGAATTAGGAAGAATCCTTTCTTAAGTCAATATTCTTTTGCTAAATGTCTGGAAAGTGTGTATAGGAAAGATATGAATTGACAAAAAAACCCTTAAAAATAGATAAACAAACATATGGATTTTTTACTCATCTCAAGCAGTAATTCCCCTACCCCCTGGTCATCTATCTCTATATAAATGGCAACACTTCTGAGTGTGGGATAGAGTAGGATGTGCTATTCAAACTTCACAAAGGACTGTTTTTCTCCTTTCCTATAGTAACATTTTTCAATGGTAATCTTAACATTGTCAATGTTGTAGTTACTGTAATAAACAGGCTTTGCCTCCTAATACACTAATGCTACTATCAAAGTAGGTAGGTTCCAAAAATGCCGGAGCATTGTGGACCATGCTAGCAGCCCAGTGGTCATGCTGACGTGAAAAAGGCCAGGTTCAAACACCATGCCAGAACTCTTTGGTCTTCAGATGACTGACACTTGGACATGCTGAAAATGATAATTGACTCGATCTTCAAGAATGAGATTACCAGAACATTACAGCACTGAGCAGTATCAGCACATCTCCTCCAACAGCTGTTTCGTTGGCAGACGCTGGGGAGATCTCGTGTCATAATCTCATAATGAGGTACTAATAGCAACCTCAGAGGAAACTGCTTGGTCTTTCCCACTGAGGAATTATCGAGAACTGCAAAACTTTGTTTATTGTAGTTTACAGGATGGAAACACTGGTGACAAGGAAAGCATTCCCTGGATCCTCTTCTGCAAGTAGGAAGGCACTCCTGAGCTATGGGCTTCCTTTGATAGGAAAAATTGCACATTGGAAGTCCAGTACTTGGTCAACATAAAACTGAAACAAAGACAGTGGACTTTGGTGATACTTTTGTATGAGGGATAGTAAGAGGAATTTTTATTTTTGCCTGCTTAGATGAGAAAAAGCACTGATGCTGTACAAAATGATAGTGAGAGCCACTTACACAGTAATGCTATAATGAGTTCATTTGATTGCACAATAGAGGACAAATGACTAATTGTAACAGAAAAGGATCAAGTCATGAAGCTCAGTCCTCTCTCAGAAGCACACAAGGCTATTCTTTCTTGTGGCTGCTATAAAAGTTCTCAGAATATTTCAGGGAAAAAAAATGTCTTTGTTCAAGGTTACAGTCCTTAGAAAGCATAATATCTGTATCTGGACTGTTTATAAAAATCAGCATTTCTCAGAGCAGTGTGAAACCTCACCATCTACATTTAGTTTCTCCCAGACACTGTAAATGTGTATATTGAAGCCTACCTGCCAGGGAAAAATCTATAGCAGTGCAGGTTAGATGAGCAGGTGGCAACAGAAAAAAGGGCTACATGGAAGAACAAATATTCAGAGAACCACAGATGCCTATTGCTGGCTGATTTCTCCAGGACTCCTAGGCCTACAAAAGATCTCTCAGATATTGATCATTTTGCCTTGGTATCAAAGAGATCAACAATCCCACCGAAGTTTGCAGGAGCTAATGGATGCTATGAAAAGCTTTTCACAACAGCACTGACAAAGTTGCTTGCCTGTTTCCTCCACCAGAGGAAAAGGTCATATGGCTTCACTGTTGAGAGAAACAAAATAATCAACAAACACTGAGCAGTTCTTTTAAGGTGAAATAAATATTCAGGCTGTTCTTGCCTTCCAGATGTAGAGAATCCCATCACTTCAGTATGAAAAGCACGTTCTGCATTGTTTAAGTTTGAAGAAAATAAGACGCTGCAACATTTTTGTCAATAATCCTGAAGCTCTTACAATCCAAGTATTATAATCAGTGTTTCAATAGCAGTATATAACAGTGGAATTGAGCTAGAATGGACAAGAATTCTTCAAGATTTTCAGCCCCTCAGATCACAAGGAAGAACCAGGGAGCATTTGTGACAAATTAATCCTGAACAAGTATGACAGAAGTGATTTAACGTTGTTAAGCTTGCCTTCTATCAAGGTAAATATCTGTTTGCTATGATAGCACCAATGAGCAACTTCTCTCTATTAAAACAATTCAAATTCATTCAAAACTGTGCTAGGTACTGAGTTTTTATCAACCATAGTATAAACGGATAATTAACGTGAAAAGTGATTATGTACATCTATATATCATGAAAAGGTGTTGAGTCCTCTCTTTTTCCTCTTCCATGTTTCTTAAGGTTATTGGATTCATTATTTCCCTCTTACATGAAAAAAGAAAACATCTTCACAAAATAATTCCTTGTCTTTGGGCATATAAACTCTCAAATTGGGTTACTTAGGACCTGAGTCAACAGGATGATTACGTGAGCCAACAGAAGAGTTAAATGAAGCTGCAATATCTAGCAAGGTAGTGCTTTCCCCTCAGATGACAGGCTGCCATCTCTGACTGCATGGAGAGGATATAAAAAGTCTAAGTGGCTTGGCTAGCCCTTTTTTTTTTTTTAATCCATTTCATCCAACAGTTGCATAATCCTCGATCATTGTATACTAGTGATATTATCCAAAGTGATGTTGATTTAGCACTGTGAACAACTCTAATCCCTTCTGAGACTTGTTTCTCAGTGGAGAGCTGAGCTTGTTTCAACGGAGAGCCCTTCAGCTCTAGCTGTCCTGCCTTTCACAACATATTGACTCAGAGGCGTGCGGCTGTCCTGGTTTGTCTCAGCTGGAGATCCTGAGGCAGACAGGGTTGAGAGCACTGGCACTGCAACCTGGCAGGGAAGCTGGCTGGGGGCAGATGGAAGGGCTGCAGCACAATACCCTTTCAAAGTGAAGCTCCTTTGGGGCTGCCAGCTCTTGCACCCCGTGCAATGCAGCGCTCCCTGGGCTGTGTGGTCACACGGACTAAATGCTAGGCTTGCCCGGTGTGGGCAGCAGGAAAAAGGCTATAACCTTTTCCTCCCTTCCCCACTGAATTAATTGTTGGTGTGTGAAGTACTTCCTTCATGAAAACACTGTACTGTTGAAATGGTTGAAAGGCTGGAGCCTAACGTGGGCAGGGGGTGCAATTTTTCTTGTTATCAGAGGTTGGCAGACATGTACTTACAGATGAATCAACTCAGTTTCCTAGGCAGAGATACGGGTGAATTCCTTAGAGCTTCATACCATGGGAAATACTTTGGAAAGTGTTTCAAGCGGTCCTTTATCAAATAACAACTTGGTTTCGAGCCAGCAGCTCCTCATTAAAGTATTGGTCCTTTCCTGGCATTACAACATCCTGTTGACATGATGACATAATGTTTCTAATGCAGCCAAAGGGACCTCAGCCCTCCTCAGATGCACTTGAGCACACTGAAAAGAGCAATGAGATGCAGAATGCTGATGAATAGTCCTCTCCTTTAAGAAAGGAGACCCTGAATGCAAACAAGGATTTATGCTTCTTTCACATTTTGCAATGAGTGGAAACAAAAGCACGTAAGCTTCAAGCTTCAACTCTGCTTAGAAAACACAACAGAAAATTTCCTAAGCTAAGTTAGATACTGAAAGGTTACTGAACAAGGGTGCTATGAAAAACATCATAGCCAAACCCAAAGTATGCTGAAGGCAGTTGTACCCTTGATCCATCATTTCTTAGCACTAGATGAAAACTGGCTGCTATTTCTCTACCGTAATAATTTTCTCATTAATTTTACTGGTTTTAAGCATACTGCCAACTATTAGCACTGAAATAAAGTGGACATTTTCTTCTATTGTGCAGTGTGAAACAGACAGAAAATTGGAATACTATAAAAAACTCATATAGCTGCTGCTGAGGTGATTTATTCCTTCACTGCTCCCATATGGTCACACTTCAACTGGCTAATTATTTAAGAGCTATAAAGAAATTGCCTGAGTTAATTTTCCTAAGGAAAAGGCTCCAATAGAGACCCCCTCTCATGAGCCATGTTACAGAAGGAGCCAACTCTCCTGACTTCTCAGTGAAGAGAGACAGGGCATGTTTCTAGACAGCAGTTTAGATCTTAGCTGGACAAGACTATGCAGAGGTGGCCCCATTTCTTCACCCACACAAACATAGGAAAGCTCATTTTTAGACACAGCATTTTAAATAAATTTGTTCCATTAAATTTCCTTTTGCCAAAGAAGAAAAGCCCACTATTCTTGATGATACTCCAACAAAGCCACATTTTGATTTGATTTCTACACAAGATTAAGCATCTGTATCTGATGTGCCTTCATATATATACTATGCCATGTCTAAACCAATGTAGTATAACTATTTCTCTGTTGTAGTGAGTTTAAGTAATACAAGCCAAAAGAGAGATGAATAATAAGAATAAATTCAAAAGCAATAGCTTTGAGAGCAATTCATAGGTTGCACAGCCCAAGGGATGGTTATGATCATCTCCCCTGATTTTCTGCACAAAACCCATAGATTTTTCACACAGTAAAACTTCAGTCAAGCCCGATGTATTGTAGCTGAAGTGCAGCATATTTTCAGCAAGGCATCTTGTCTTAATTTAAAGAACTAAACTTATGGAGAAGCTCTACATCCCCTACCCAGTGCAATTGTTTAGTCTTTAGAAAGTATTTCCCCTTAACTTCTAGTATTAATTTCCAACCACTAAATCATGTTATGACTCTGCTACTTTCTTTAGTAGTGGCTGCCATTATCATTATTTGCAACTTTTAGTTTTTGTCACCTGCAAATGCACAGCACCAATGATTTTGAATTTTTAGAGAATTATTAAAAATGCTAGCATTATCTGAGAACTGGTACAGAAGGGTACATACAAATTAGTATAAAGCATAGACAGCAAAGATGGCATGGGATCAGCTTGATATTAATAATATTAATAATTATAGTATTATTAATGTGGGAACAAGAACTCAGTACGGCATGAATGATGAATTTAAAGTTTTTGTCATGCAGTACTTAGAAAACTTTATTTTTCAGTATCAAAGAAATTTTTGGCTTTTTTTGTTTTTAAAGATGTGTAAAAACCAAAGGTTTGTCTGATAGAAACCTATCTGTTCTTCCCTCAGCTATGTTAGTTAGTCTAGTATAAGATACTATCTCCTTGAGCAAATCTTTCCTTTCATGAAATAAAGCCAAAAAGAAGAGAACACAAAAGTTTTCAAGCTTCATTAGTATTTCAATATTGTTGCTGCTCTGCAGCCCATGGCTGATCTTCAGAGTTCGAGAGATTTTTGAAAAATGATGTATAATGTATTTATTTCCTCTGGCTACTTGTGAAATCTTATTTTAATGACCATGCATACTAGAATTATTACCACTCTACTTCAGGATTTCAGTAGAACAGATTAATCCTTTGAGCTCTCTCTAAAATGGCTTTAACTTCTGAGGAGCTGCCTGTGATTGCCTTATCATTTACTCTTCAAAACCCAGGGACTCTCTGGTAGTTTTACATCAGTACTCTTAGTTCATTTCTTGCACTAAGATTGCCATTCCTGAAACAACTGTCAAGACCATTCAAGTAAAATTGCAAATTTTCATTTCAAGGTTTAGAAGCTAAGCTGTTCTTTCTTTTATTACTTTACAACATGATGCTACGTGATGTGTTATACATGGAAGGGATGTGAATAGCAAAATACTACATTCTCACTTTTCAGCTTGAGTTTTCTTTTTTCCTCTTAGCTGAAAACCTTGTACTATTTCTACCCCTTTCTCAAAAGTAACAAGGTCTGAAAAGAACAAAACTATGCAGGTTTTGATTTTTTTCCAATTCCACCAACATTCTTAAACTCTGGAAAACATTATCATCTTCAGCTAACAAGTACTTTGTAAATCCAATTCACTAATAGAGAATACCTCTTGGGTAAGGAGTGGCAATGCTTTAAAGCAAATGCATACAATACTTTGTTACCTTTACCGTATCTTATCATGCAAATATGTGGAGCTGCTCTTTTTTTTTTTCCCATATAATTTTTCTTACGTCAAAAGCAAAGAGTGGCTCTCAGCCCCTCTGTTGCTATACCATAAGCCTTCCCACCACTCTCACTGGTAAAATAGGCAGCTCAGTGAACACCATTGCCACAGGAGCACTCAGTAACTCTTCTCTACTGAAAGTCATGCTGGAAGGATGCTCTTACTAGAACTCCAATTGCAAGAGCTTAGTTATACTCATCACTCATTTTTTACATTTGCTTTCATTCAAATGAGCATACACAAACCACAAAACCAGTGAAAAAATTCAAGTAATAAAGAACACTTAGTGAGTCCTGATCTGGATATTCCTCTAAAGTAGCAAATTCCATTCCTCTTTAAGAAAAAGAAAACATGACTTTGATACAACTCACCTGATTTGACTAATAACTATAACTACATTATACTGAAGATATTTTTGGAAATGATATCTATGCAACACACTGCAAGGCCAACTGTGAATTGATATTCTATCCCGTATCTGTCATTCACCTTACAGTACCTGAACTCACTCTACAACTAATCCTTTTTTACAGAAATTGTGTTAATAGGATTTCAATACTGAGAATAGGTGGAACCATAAAAAAAAAAAGGGAAGAAGGCTGTTTTCAGTTTAAGTATGTTTTTCAATGGCTATGCAGAGAAACTCAGAAATGGATTAAAAAGCAAATAGTGAAACTTAATTACCTTCTAATATACATTTGGATCAAAGAGAAATTAATTAAGAAAGAAATGGGGTTGAATAGCATGGTAAAGGCTTTGCTATCCTCAAGACGCTAATCCCTCACACAGACATAAATGACATGAAAAAGGTACTAATGGTGGCTTTGAGGGATGAAAAGAGAAGTCAGTTGTAGACTTAAATTAGATATAGAGATCCAAGGAGAAACCACAAAACGAATTTCAAAAAGTGCTGATGGTGAAGTTGGATGGTCAAAGACACGACTAGATGGAAAAAATACAAAAAACAAAAACCAACCAAACCTTGCAGCAGTCATAAATATTGTCAGAGAAAAACATGTATGTTTTCAAACATGTAGCTTGATGCATTCTAAACACCTGAAAAATATCCACTGAAGGTAATTCATCAGAATTTCTGTGTAGTATCATGTCCATTCCTCTTACATACATGTGAGGAGTTAAAGATTCACTTCTAAATAGCTTTTTTTGACCAAAAAATGGAAGGGGCTGAGGATGTGACTGATACTAGTGGCATGCCAAATGCAATGTCTCCATACTGAATATATTTTCTGAGAAGAATGGATCAAACATGAGAAGAAACACAAACTGGCCTGGGAATGAACTAAAGGGAACATATCTTTCATAGATTTTTATAGGTCTGGATGTTTCCAACATTGAAGAAGGCTCAGAGGTCTACTTAGAAATTCATCAGGATTTGTTACAAATCACAGGGCAGAGCTGGTCAGTAGCAGCAGTCACAGCAGCAGCAGGATAACCAAAAAGTAAACAATGCTGAGAAATGTATCTCTCCATGCCTGGAGCATTTCCTGAAATTTGAGATGAAGTTTTCTATTAGAACCAAAATGACCAAAAGGGACAGGTGGAACCAAAGCACCTAAATCAGCTGTTAAATTCCTTCTTAGAGTTACAAGACACTTTGTTTCAGTTACTTTCTCAAAAAAAAAAAAAAAAAAATCAGTAATACAGACTTTGAAATTAAGAAAAATAAAAGTGAAGCCACTTAGCAAGATGAGTATGGCTGTTCTAAAAAGAAACTTAAGGGATCTGAGAGCTCTACTCGCTCTCATACTGCATGCCCAAGTCTGGATTTGCACTCCGGTTAATTATAGATGATACTTTAAAGAAAATAAAACCAAAAAGCCAATTTGCAGATTCTGAAGAAAAGCTCCAGACACCCATTTTTTATTTTCTGTCACATTTCATGTCCAGATTTTAAGATTAAGGCAATAGTAGATAGTTTTGCTGTTTGTTACGTCTTTGGAAAAAAAGGTGGTTCTATGTCTGTTCCAAGGAACTGCCTACTCTTACTGACTTTAAAGAAATGGTGTTGCCTACTTCCTCATCAAGCCATCGTACTAAGCAAAACTTCTGGCACCTCTAAAGCTCTCCCAATAACTTGAGAATATATTTTAGCTTTAGGAAAAATCAACTAATCCTCCAAAGATTTTGCTTTTCACCTTGTTCTGATAGCAAGTTAAATATGAAGTTTAGAAACTGATTTGAATTGTGTTATTTAAAGAAATTTCTATCAGCAATGAACAAAAGAGAACTATCTTGACTCAGAGCCAAATGTGCATTGATTTATTTCTCTGTGTTTGAAGTTCTGTCATGTTGCAGTGCTTAGTTTAAACCTTCGCTGTATGTACAGGGGGCATAATAACGTAGAATTTCAGGGAACTAGAAGTATGTTGGAAAGAAGTCCTGTTGCTTTTGCCAGCTTCCCTGTCTTCTACTCAAGACTTCCACTTACAAAACATGCTTCTCCCTCTGAGTCATTTAAGCCTCAGCCACATATCATTAGACTTCAGGAAAAAGCAGTTTCTTCCACTGGACTGCCGGTGAGCAAGCGCTCTGTGGACACAGAGTGCTGCGCCAGGCTATGCCCGACAGACAGTGTCAGATTATCAGTTGATGCTGTGATACAGATAAAAATAAAACTAAAAACCCTCATCCAAAAATGCCTGAAATGTAAACATGAGCATGGTAACCAATATTTTAGTGAATGACAGCTTTTGAAAACTACAAAAAAGCCTGCTGAAAACAGTGCTGAAAATTACTACCTCGATCTCTCTTCTAGGAGAAACAAGAGACAAAGGCATTTATCCAGACAACACATATTTATTTACGCTCTTTTCTGTTTCACGGTCTTCTTTCACTGTTGCTGAATACAGAGTGTGAGTGTGCACAATTGCCTAAATGTGCACTACCAGCATAAGTGTATTTTGGCAACTCCACTCTTATTTTCAAAATCTTGTTTGATCCTGTGCAATACGGAAGACCACTTAAAGAGAACAAATTACAAAATCCTATGATGACTGCTTGTCTGCAGTGAGGACTCCTACTGGCCATTACTCTCTCATGTTGATTCCTCCTCCCTTTTTTCCATCCAATTTTCTGAAGAAAAATTGCACTGCACTGAAAGAACTGTTGTGACTGTGTGATTTGCTGGACCATGTCTAACCTCTTTCAATCCAGCTATTGGCTAGCTCTCTTCTTTAACATCCCTTTGTCTTCCTTTCATTGTTCTACATGGCTGCTTCTCCCATTTATCTTACCTTGCCCCATATTTTTTTGTCACCAAGTACTGTACCCTCTGCAATTGTTGTCTTCCCTAGTAGAAGTGGCTCTCTCTGTTTCTACTACCCTTTTCTTTTTGTGCAGAATGCTGGTTTTGGGTTAGCTTGCTTGGCAACTTTACTCATTTTGCTCAATTTTATTTTAAAGGACTGTTTCTTCCATGATACTTACAATAGAGTGGATGGATACGACGGCTCAGTAGAAAGGCACATGCATGGGGACTGAACAGTGATCAGCCACCATAGGAAGCCCTGTGTGCTGCATTCAGAAGTGCTTCCACCAGTTCGTTAAGGAAGTAGAAACATGTGCAATGGAAGTTGCTCATTTGAATTCAGGGGTTTTTTTTGTTGTTGTTATTGATTAAAGCAAAGAAAAAAATGGATACAGAGAAATGTAGTTTTGTTAGCTTGTAGAGTACGTCAGTTTAAACCACACCCTGTAGTTGCATCTACATTACAGTGTGTTGCTGACACAGCGATGTGGGGATAAGCATGAAAAAGCACACTCCCTGGCTTACACAACTTTATCAGCAAATCCTCCTGGTGTGAGTGTAGCTAAGTTAGCGGGGGAGTGCTGTTGTCAGCTTAGTTAATTCTGTTTAGCATCAATCTACTTTCCCATGCATCATCAGAAAAGATTCTTTTCCCAAAATACACTGTGCCTCCACAGAAAAGCCTACCTGTGTAACCACACCAGCACAGCTACATTAGCAGAAGCTCTCTAGAACAGATGAGCTGAAAAACAAATGTGTATAACTGCATGTCCACTGAAACACCTGCATCTATAGCTCACCAGCTGTCACACTAAATAAACATCTCAGTGTCTACTTTGTTCAAAACATTGCTAGAGCAAGCTACAACACTCCTAATTTTGATTAGCCAAGAACATGGCTACAATTCTATGTGTTATAACATACAGAACCTTCCTGGGCATCCTCAGTAATATTTACTGCAGTGCAGTTGCAGTGTAAATGCAACATTTTATTTCAGTACATGGTGACCTGAGTCTGAAAAATGCCCATGAAAATTAAAAGTAAAAAAAAGAAGGAAAATAGGAAGGAAAAAAGGAAAAAAAGAAGGAAAAAAGGAAGGAAGGAAGAAGGAATAAAGAAGGAGGGAAGAAAAAAGAAGGAAGGAAGAAGGAAGAAAGAAGGAAGGAAGAAAGAAGGAAGATAGAAGGAAGAAGGAAGGAAGAAGGAAGAAAGGAAGAAGGAAAAAAGAAGGAAAAAGAAGAAAAAAAAAAGGGAAAAAAAAAAAAGGAGAAAGAAAAGCCCACAGTCCATAGACCTCTCATTAGCTCAGTACGTTATTGGCCCCTGCTGGCAGCAGACATCTTCCTAACTATAAGCTCTTGCAATACAACTTAAACCAAATACTGCGCTAGGCCTTTTAATATTTCTTCTTGCTCTGAAGTAACCAAAAGTTGCCATGCAAGTGCTAACTGAAATATTCCTGCAAGTTTATGGTGCAATTCCAGTAGGGCAGAGCTTAGCTGATACAGCTGCATGGACTTTGAAATAGCCAGTCTAATAAAGAATAAGTACCTAAATTACCTGATTGGGTTTTGAAAGGTTCCTCCTTATAAATACCTTCCACCTCCAGAACTTTGGCAGCCCAGGTTTGTGTCAGGGATAAAATAAAATACAGAAGAAGGAAAAAATATAAAAGTGAGTGGAAAGTGAATGAAAACAGTGTCCTTGTGTTCTTGAAAGTCAGTAAGAGAGAGGGCTCAGTCCAGCTCTGGATTACTTCAGTCCAAGGGTCTAAACAGGCAGCAGCTCACCACAGTAGCAGAGAGATTTGTGACCCTGTACTTCCAGTTCTTCGTGATACAAATGTGGCCCTGCTTGCAGGTCAGATTATTCATGTGAAAAAAAATAATGCAACAATTATTTGTTTCCAGTATAAAATTCTGCACCATCCTAAAAACTTAAGCACAAGGTAATATATGCTAAATATAATGAAAACTAAATAATGCAGTTAACTTTGTATGGACCTTGTTATGCAATTCAATAAAACCTCCAGTTCTAAAATGAACCAGAAGTTCCACGTGGCTGCACCAGACTGACACAAAAATTAAACGGCGTTACTTCAGGATTCAGGTCAACTGTTACAAGGATGACAGATGGCTTAAGCTATCTAGGCTGAATCTAATTAAGTTTCTCTTTGACAAATAAAAAGAACAAAAATTTAGTTTCAACATCCATATTAATGCCAATGATAGAATGGATCTTTTATGGATTTATCACTTTTTTGATTGTCACAACTGAAAGTACCTCATTTTTGTATTCTAACAGCAACAGGTCTAATCTGAATTCACCTAGCTAAGATGGTGAGATGGATTAAGAACTGGCTACATGATAGAGCCCAAAGAGTGGTGATCAATGGTGCCAAGTCCGGCTGGAGACCTGTAACTAGTGGAGCCCCCCAGGGATCAGTGCTGGGTCCAGTCCTGTTCAACATCTTCATCAACGATCTCAATGAAGAGACAACGTGTCTTCTAAGCAGGTTTGCTGATGATACAAAACTGGGAGGTTTGGCTGATACACCTGAAGGCTGTGTGGCCATTCAGCAGGATTTGGACAGACTAGAGAGCTGGGCAAAGAGGAACCTAATGAGGTTCAACAAGAATAAGTGCAGAGTCCTGCACCTGGGAAGGAGTAACCCCATGCACCAGTACAGATTGAGAGGTGATCTGCTAGAGAGCAGCTCTGTGGAGAAGGACCTTGGAGTCCTGGTGGACAACAAGTTATCCATGGGACAGCAATTAAGAAGAGTGTGTCCAGCAGATCAAGGGAGGTCCTCCTCCCCCTCTACTCTGCCCTAGTGGGACCTCACCTGGAGTACTGTGTTCAGTTCTGGATTCCCCAGTTCAAGAGGGACAGAGATCTACTTGAGAGAGTCCNGATTAGGGGACTGGAACACCTGCCTTATGAAGAAGTTGAGAGACCTGGGGCTTTTTAGTGTGGAGAACAGAAGACTGAGAGGGAATCTAATTAATGTGTATAAACATTTGAGGGCTGGGTGTCAAGAAGAAAGGGGCAACCTGTTTTCACTTGTGCTCTGTGATAGGACAAGGGGCAATGGACACAAGCCATAGCACAGGAAGTTGCACCTCAACATGAGGAGGAACTTCTTGACTCTGAGGGTTACAGAGCACTGGAATGGGCTCCCCAGAGAGGTTGTGGAGTCTCCTTCTCTAGAGACTTTCAAGACCCATCTGGATGTATTCCTGTGTAACCTGCCCTAGATTCTATGGTCCTGCTTGGCAGGGGGGTTGGACTTGATGATCTCCAGAGGTCTCTTCCAACCCCTAACATTCTGTGATTCTATGATGAAGCAAAGTTCCACTCATAACCTTGCAGGTTTCGTTTTCACTTTAGCCAATAGACATAGTTCATATTATATTATGTTTCTTGTGTATTCTGTTAAAGCTGCTGATACTTGAGATCATGATGCATTACAAAAAGCTTACAGGTCCAGAATCTCTAGGAGGCATCCTACTTGAAGGATGCAAGCAGAGAACATGATGCTACCCATAGCATATTTATCTACAAGTTGCATTGAAATTACTGGAAATGGAGCTTTCACTCATGGACTATTATCTAGCAAGATCTGTGAAACATTTTATTTTTGTCAGTTCTTAGAAGGTAACTGCTGAAGTAAATCCCAAAGCAGGCAGAAAATGTCATTATTTTTTATTCTTAATAAATAACTTGCACTTGAAATACATACTAAAGAACAAATGTTGTGTTGCAGGTTACATGTTGTACTACATGCCAGTTTTTGCGTTAATTATGACAGAATGTTCCCTGAACGATCTTTGACATATTAAATTAATCTTGCATTAGGATGCAGCAAAAAAACTTGTTTTCTTAGGATCCATAGTCTGGAGAGTAACATAAAAGCGTATCTATTTTGTGTGCAGAAGTGATGTATCCTTGGATCAGATCGCCAAGTACTCTACAGATACATATAAAGCACTTCAACTTTGTATCATCTCAAACCAAATAAACAAACTGGATACAATGATTGGATGAGTCCAATCATCAACACTTTAAAGTGGAGAAAGATTAAAGCCTCTCCCCCATGGTAACTGGGTAAATAATTGTAAAAACTAAGGTGGAAAAATCTGGTGTATTTTGTTATAAAACTGTGCTAGATCTAATTTGAAAACCATCCTCTCACATTCAATTAATGTCACCTTCCCTTGACATGGCAAGTTCTGCATTTCTTCCTAAAGAGTACTCTGAATTACGCTTTATGGTTAAATCAAAAAGGAGTAAAGCCTGAAAACATCGCACTGGGAGTACCATGAACTAAAACCTGACATAATCGGAATATTTTAGTTAATTACGGACAGAAACCAAGAGTAGGTCTCCGTACCATTGTAGGCCGGTGCCTCTCACACCACGATAAGGCCAGGGAAGGGGAGGGGAGGGGAGTAGATCCCTGGCGCCGGCGACCTCAGTCTGGTCTTACACAGCAGCGACAAGGCCCGGCCAAGGCTCCCGGCGCCGGCTCATCAGCATCGGCGCTGTCAGCTGCTTTCTCGCCGCCTCTCTGCCCGTCCCGGGCAGGAGCGGCTCTGCGGCGGGCAGGGCCAGGCCGAGCAGCCACAGCGGAGCGCTCTGCCCCAAAGACCTTCCCCGCCCAACGCTCCCTCGCTGTGATTGGCCCAACCTGACCCACACGGCAGCACTCTCACTTCTGGTTGGCTGAAGCCTCCGCGCCGCCTTGGAGAGCGAATGAGAAGTGGGGTTGTTTTCCGGTCCCAAGATGGCGGCGCTCAGTGCGGTTCCTGGGGAAGGGAATGGGGGGGAGTGAAGCCTGAGCTAGCGGGCCGGGGCTGCCAGCTGCGCCGCGGGGAGGGGGATGAGGTGACGGCCGCCATGGCGAGCGACGGGGGCAGGAAGCAGTTCTGGAAGCGGAGCGGCGCGAAGGTGCCGGGCAGGTGAGAGGGGCCGCGGGTGGCTCGGGGCCCGCTGTC
>VZZY01010522.1:21735-51452 GCA_013400335.1 Eurystomus gularis
CAGCCTGGTGGTGCCGGGCCGCGGGGAGCGGTTCAGCCCAGCCCCGCCGCCGCCGGGCCCGTCCCGTCTCGTTGTCTCCCCAACACTGTGGTCTTTCCTGCCGCCTCGGCCGCTGAGTTCAGCGGATCCCCTTAGACCCTGTGCCCTCTGTAGGGAGCGTGTCCGGTGGGTCCCTGCTCGTAGCTGAGAGGCTGGTGCAGGGTCTCGCCGGTCCTCCCTCGGTTTTCTCTTGTAAGCTCAGGGCGCGGAGCGTTTCGGTGTTGGGTGCCTCCGGTTATCTGGTCGAAGGTCGCCTGTGGTCTCAGTAAGCGTTGGTTGTAACTTGTGGCAGAAAAGTCGTTCAATAGTTCCCTGAACGTGCGTTCCCTGCCTGATGTCAGGATCAAAAGAGCTGAGGTGGTTTTGAAGGTGTGTTCCCTGGAAAGTTTTAAATGGGATAATGTGTTTGAAGCTCTTAGCAATGGTACAACGACTGGGTCTGCTGTTCACGCTTCAGGAAGAAAGTTGAGAAATTGATGATATTTTGACATATCAAGCAGGAAATAAATTATGGCTAGATGCCTGTAAAGAGCAGTTTCCTGTGTAGTATTAAAAAATATCAAGTCACAAAGCATGATAACTTTTATCATTGGTATGTGCTACAAATATGTTCTCCTATTTAAACTCTGGATTCTGACATCAGGCTGGGAATGGGTGTTCAGATGATGATTTAACAATACCATTCTCTCATTCCCATTGCTGAAATGCTCTCACAGTAGAGTAATTCCATTTCCTATGATCTTTTTGTAAAAATGATGTGTATTCTTAGTTCTCAGAGAATGGTAACACTATATTTCATACCAATTACCAGAATTCAGCAAAAAACTCCCTGCTCATTGTTTAACTTCTTCCGTTCTGAGTTACACATAAGCACTAATGGTAGTGTTTTTTTTTCTTTGCTTATAAACTAACTATTTCTTGTTCTTGTCTCCCTGAACTTCATATTTTGTAACTTTGTTGTGTCCTTTGGGTGTAGAATACTTTTGTCCCTCCTTGATTACACAGGGTCTGTGAATAGTTGAGATTATGTAATTTGCAGGCAATTGCAGCATGTGGAAAAACAAGGACACTGTGGAGAATATTTTTTTTTTTTTAATGACATGGAGAGGATTGTTGTTTCTTTATGTTTTGGTGGATTACCATCATAGTCATTCATAGAATGTATGAAGGAAAAGGCAGATTCTGTCTGTATGCCAAAGTGGAAGGTGACACCTGAACCTCATGGGAGCACAGAGCAGAACAGCACAGAGACTTGACTGTGGGGTGTGTGGTGTACAGTTGTGTAGAAAGACTGGTAGTGGACTGACTTTTAGATTTGCGTGGAATCATGTGAAAATTGATATGCTCAGTTGTCTCTAGGACTAATTTCTCTATTGTTAATACTGCCCCTGTAGTATAAGTCTAATGCTCTCTTAAAATTTGTTATGAATTTAGTCTTTTTGGCTTGATTCTATCTTGAGTTTACTAACTTACACTTAGGTGTATTTACAGTCTGGAGATTGGTTTTGATTTATCAGGACGCTGTTTGTCTCATTTAATGTGATTTTTAGTACAGGTTTAGGTAGATAGTAATGTTGCATGTGATTTGCTTCTTATACAGTCTAAGATTTTTTTACTAGAAATTTCCATTATGAATCTACGTGTGAATATTGATGTGTTTTCTTTGGAGTTTTTTTATTTATAAAATAGTTTTATAGCTGAACACTGGAAGGAAATTGACTTTTATTTTGTAGAGGGCTTTATTATTTGCACAATAACACATAGTTTTGTAATGTTAGAGACTAGTGAATGAATCTGTCTTTGAAAGTTTATTTTTTTCAAAGTGTTTGTTTTTAATACATTCATGGCTCTTGTTGTCTAACAATGTCTTTTGCATTTTACTAAAGTACAATGCTGATAAATTCAGAAATGATTAAGAATTAGCTGGTTGGATTTTGAGTGGCAAGGGTACATGGAAGATTTAATCTTTACAGACAGCTCTTTGAAAATTTTTATCTTTTTACAACAAGAACATGAAGAGAGAAAGAACCAGAAAGAAAGAATTTAAAAGCAATGTAGAATATTATTGTGAAGTTAACTTTTTTCTTGTTTTAATTCTTGGTTGGAAGGGTAAATCAGTCTGAGTTAGCCTGGGGCTCAAAAAGAGCTCCTGTTTAGCAAATCTATGATTTTTATTGTTACTTTTCAGTATACGCTTTAATTTCAGATTCATTATCTTCAATGGTATGTGGAATTCTTTGAAACAGAAAATTGTTGGAATATTTCAGTTCTGTTTATTATTGACTATTTAATACAGAAAAAACTCTAAATGTTTTATTATATTTTTGTGATAACTCTTTCTTTTCCTTTAGTATTCAGCATGTGTATGGAGCTCAGCATCCGCCTTTTGATCCATTATTGCATGGAACGTAAGTTAACCTAATATTTAAATACTCCAGGTAATTTGGATCTCCTCTGCCTTCTCTCTTTTTTTCTCTGTGGGCTATAAAGGTTATTGTTAATCTTCCTTTTCCAATTTTTGTCATAATCTTGACTTCTCTGTTTTGACTTCTGTTTTGTGACTTTATGATGCTTACCCTATTGGGAGCAACAAATTAGCTGTTCAGTTCTTAACTATCAAAGATTGCCAAATTTTATTATCTTCTGGATTGCCTTATAAATTGGAAATTGTATCATAAATACTAATCTTAATTTAGCAGATGAAGCTTACAACTAAGATGTAAGCAGCTTTCCTGCATGCATCTTCCTGTTGGTGAACTGGCTTTATTTCTCTGTCTATAAGAATAAGAGTCAAGTTGTGGTGTACATCATTTTGAGGCAAAGGTGGGCATTTTGCTTGTGAGTGAGAAGGCAGAAGGTAGAATGGAGGTGTTTAGCAAAATGCTGCATTCCGATAGTTTCTGCTTTTTATAATTGGCTTTACTGTTTGGTTTTTTTTCCTAAAGTTTGTTTTAAGCTTGGGCACAGGCAAAGCTGTTTCTGGTTTCCTGGCAGATTTCACAGCTCCTTTGAAATCAGCATTGCTGTTAAAATGTTGGTGTATGTGAGAATTTTGGAACAATTTTATGACCAATTAAATGAATGACCCAAAGCAGTAAGGGCAAAAAATGTTAGAAGGAAAAGCATTGGCTTGGAAGGAGGTCATATTTCCAGTGGATTTTTTTCAAGGATTGGTTTGAAATGACAGAAGTAATAAACATGGTCTAGTTAATTTTCAGATGATACAGATTTGAAGGCAGTTGAAAAGTGTGACCTTGAGGACTGAAGAAAAAGCAATGGGGTGAATTGGTTCAAAATGTGGAGTTATAAAGAGAGACACAGTAAGAAAAACTAGAAGCTTACTGCTTGAAAAAATGACAGGAGAGGAGAAAGACCTTGCTATTTTAGACAATAATGACAAGTTGGGCAAAAGTGTTAGTGTTGTAGCACCTGTTAGGAATTCCCTGTAATGCCTAAGAGGAACATTACATGAGGAGCATGTGAGAACCTTTTCTGATTTCCAGTTCTGGCTGCCTTGTCTTAACAGAAGAAAGGTAAACTAGCAGAGGTGCAAAGACAGGGATGGTCAGAAAGGGCAAGTAAATTAATGACATTAACTTTCTTTGAGAGCAGACTGGGAAACTATCTCAACTTTGTGCCTTATTTAGCTGAAATCTGAAGGGAGATGTGATTGCTCTGCATTACTGTAAGTGAGAACAATTACCAAGCTATGGAGTTCATCACTCTTACACAGTGTGTTGGCAGAGGGACAAAAGGTTAGAAGTTGATCGGGGTACACTTAGACTAGTAAGTAGAGGAAATATTCATGTGAGAAGAGCAAAGTTCCGAAGCAAATCTGTGCTGGAAAGCCTGGATGGGGAGGAATGACAGATTTAATGAGTTTTAAGGTGAGACTTGATTTGTTTATGACACTGATTGTAGTACGTGATTGCTTATGATGACTTCAGAGTAGACCTGATGACTTGATTGCTGCTCCTGGGTTGTTACGCAGCAATTGCATTGAAAGGCCTGAAATGTCTAACAGAAGTCCATGAAGCAAGAGAAGTGCAATGTGTCCTGTCTATCTTATAAACTATTCCAGTCCTATTCTTTTGGTTTTATTTTGGGGCTAATTTTTTTGTTGTTTCATTGTTGGGGGGCGGGGGGGGCAGGGTTGTCCTTGTGTGGTTTTTTTTTTTGGTTGGTTGGTTTTTTTTTTCATAGATGCATAGAATGCCAGGTTGGAAGGGACCTCCATAATCTTCCCAGGGACTGAAGTGAGGCTAATGGATCTATAGTTACTTGGGTCCTCCTTGGGGCCATTCTTATGGATGGGTGTGACATTAGCCCTTTTCCAGTCTTCAGGCAGATCTCCACAAGTTCTCAAAGTTTATGAAGAGTGCCCTCGCAACATCAGCAAGCTCTCTTAACACCCTTGGGTGGTTAGCCTCTGGGCCCATTGATTTGTGTGGGTCAAGTTCCTGTAGGAGTTGACATGCCAACTCTTCCTTCACTGATGGTGAGTCTGTCTCTGCCTCAAACTGGATTTTTGTTCCCATGGCCTGGGACCTGATGGTGCTGGTAAAGACAGAGGTGAAGAAGGTGTTGAGGACCTCTGCCTTTTCAGCACTGTTGGTGACTAGTTTACCTCTTCTGTTTCATAGCGGTCCAATACTTTCCTTCTGCTTGTTGTTGATGTATCTGAAGAACCCCTTCTTGAAGTTCCTGAAGTCTCAGGCCAATTTCAGCTCAAGCTAAGCTTTTGCCTTCCTAACTGCATCCCTTTGTACCCTGGTTATGCCCTTGTAATTTTCAGCAGGTGTTAATCCACTTTTCCACCTCTGGTACATTTCCCTTTTGATTCTAAGCAGACCCATAAGCTTGTGGTTAAGCCAAGGGGGTCTCCTACTGTGCCTGCTCCCCTTGCTGATAGAGGGAGTGAATTGGTTTTGTGTTTCTAGGAGGGTGTTCTTGAAAAACTCCCAGCACTCACTACCTCCTTTATCTACCATTGAAGCTTCACAGAGTTTATTTTCTTTTAAGTCAAGGAAAGGAAGGATTTGTTCAGCTTCTACTGAAAGCCAAGAAGAATCAGTTTTTACCTGCTTTTATTCTCAGACATATTCAGCTATATGTTCTCATGGGTGGATGTAGCAGTAACATGAGCGGAGGGAGATAAATATTTGCTGCCTAGGTGTTAAGCATGGACTTTTTGTTTTTTGACCCTATCCGTAGTGTTCTCCTGACTCCATTACTAGTTCTCTAAATATTGTTTATTGGTTTTTGAACAGCTTGATAAAACCAGGTTCAAAGCCACCTACAACACCAGTGAAACTAAAGAAAGTCAGCACTTTCCAAGAATTTGAAAGTAACACAAGCGATGCTTGGGATCTAGGGGATGATGATGATGAACTCTTAGCAATAGCTGCTGAAAACTTAAATACAGAAGTGGTCATGGAAACGGCTCACAAAGTAATTCAGAATCACAGCAAGCTACAAGAGCAGCATAAATTTCGGGAAGAACATCTACAGGAAGAAAAACAAGTAGAATCTGCAGAGCTGACTTCAATTGCATGTGGTGATAATAGGCTTGTTAAATCAGTCAGCGAAGGTCATACATCAAATTCATCAGGTATGTTGAAAAAGATGTTGAAAATCAGATGAGGAGAGCTATGTTATTTGCCCTTTAAGACATCAGCCCCTTCCCAACCTTTTCTTAATACCATAGGTAAATATTAATTGATATTGATTTATTTGAGAGAGATACTGCGTGCCATTCTAAGCTGTAAAACATATATGTGAGAAATGCATAGATGAGGAAAGAATAATTAAACTTTCAGCCTTGATACATCCTCAGTTTTGGAAGGAAGTTGCACTGTTGAATGCATTTTAATGGTTAGCTGCACCAAGATGTATGCAATTAATAGTATTCCTAGTATTGTGAAAAATTATTCAAATGCTACTTTATAAAGAATATTGAAAAACTGGAGAAAACCATGCGTGTGGACTGGGAAGTTCATCCTCATGTGATCTGATCTGGGTTTTATGTATAAACTTCAACCGATTGCAATGATTTCTTAGTCCTTTTTTTTTGTTTTTAGAATTGTCTGGGGATATAAATAGCTTTCAGTAGCACAGATTTTAGAAATCAATTAGCCTTGCTGTTAGTATGACCTCTAATTGATGAGTTTTAATTGTGGACTACTGCTTAGAAGAGGAATGCTCCTCCTGCAAAATGCAAGCCACTTGAAGTCCAAATTTGTGCTGTACTTGAGTTTACATTTCTCCTAAACAATTCTATTTTAAATTTATGAATTAAATTCAAGTTATTAGTAGTCTTCTCACTAGATGAGGCTAACTGTTATGCTTCCTTTTTCCTTCAGATAATGCTGGTGAAAATTCTTCCATGCAGAGATCACAGTCACTTCCACAAACTTCCACACCTCCCTTGGTGAGTGGGATGGCAGACTACAATACCTCAGTTACTCCTGCGTTAACTGAAAGAGAAGCTTCCCGATTAGACAAATTTAAGCAGCTACTTGCTGGCCCCAATACGGATCTTGGTGAGTGTTTCTCATAGGAGCTTATGAATTAAATCTAAATTACTCTAACTATAAAATTTTCCTGTTTGATGTGCTGTTCTGCACGATGGTTTGGTTAGAGTCTAATCCTTTCAACATTTAGAATTGATCTTGTAAAATAAAATAAAATTGAGTGCTTGGGGTATTCATGCTTGTAATATGTAATTTGCACACAACCTACTAATGTGTAGGGTGTTAGATGGCTTCTTGTTCTTTCTCTTCTCGCATTCTTTCTCCCTACTGGACTAATCTCTGGAGAAGAAACAAAGTATAATTAGCTGTGTTTAGTGTTAATGCCTGATAATGGCACAGCATGCAGTATAAGAATAATTCTCACACTTAGAAATGGGAATGTGAAAAATGATGAGGCATGGAAGTATTACTGCTTGTCTATTCAGTGAGCATTCTTCATGTTCACAGACTGATACAATAGTTCTGTGTCTCATCTGTGAATGCTGACAACATGTTAATGTGAAAACAAATGTATTGTCAGCTAACTTGACTGTTCCCTTTGTGCACTGGATTTTAACTGTTGAATAGTAGATACAAGTGACTGTTGAATAGTAGATACAAGTGCTGAGAGGGTATCACAGAATCAAGTGGTTTTGTATCCTGAGTGAAAATCTGGAGCAAGTAGCAGTAGTATACTGCATTTGAACTTGGCTGGTCACTTAGAAGTAGGAGTTTATGTCAAAATAATTAATAAAGAAAATGAATTTGAGTTAGACCATGCTAGGAGGTATCTACAGGAAATCTTAAGAGATGTCAGAAGTAGAAACTGCATGTTTGCAGGTCTTGAATTGACCCTTTCCTGCCCTATAGCTGGCAAGAGACTTCTTCAATATAATATAGTTCAAGTTGTGGCTCTTGTTTTCCCTTTTTTCCTTTTCTTTCTGTGCTATGTCATACTGTGAGATGGAAATTAGCAAAGTAGAACTATGGAAATAATACTGACTAGATAAGACTTAACACTTCAGTGAGTTCCTATAAAATGCAACTGTGAATAAACTCTGTGGTGTTAAAACAAATTACATATTTTATATAAGCTTGAAAATGATAATCACATCTCACTTTTCCTTCCGTTGGTCTAAGAGATGTTATGAGCTATGTGATTGTGAATGACATGAAAACTCCTATAACTTTTAAGAGTGTTGTGATGATAGGGATCTTGCTACATGAAGTTACAAAGTCAGAGGGAAGACTAAATTTAGTTTAAACCTATGCATTTCACTTTTGCTGTCTAATTAGACAGGAATACTTTCCCAGTAGATCAAACTTAGGGATAAAAGTAAAATGTTTTGGAAGGGAGAGAAAGAAAATTTCCTCTCTTACTAGAAGTGCAGTCACTCTGTGGTGAGAGTTTAGTCAATGTTATTTAAAATAAACCTGGGCTTGTTGTTTTTTTTTTCTTTAACTTTCTGAATCTCACACAGAAATGTAAGTAGAAATAAAAAATTTGAATATGTTGCTCTAGATATTATTAATGTGAAAAAGCTTTCAATATTATTATAAATAATGCCTTTTCTATGTCTGTTTATGGGAAGTGTGTTCTTTCCCTTGCTGTACAAACTGTAATGAATACAGAATTCACACAGTTGTGTGAATTAGAATTTTAAGCCCATTTTGGTTGTTTGTTTGTTTTTTTTGACTCTTGTCTCTGGGATATATCTAGTAGCATTTCCTAATATATCTATAAATAGTAAATGATTTTTCTTGGCAAAATAAATGAACTCTTTATTGATGACACACAAACTCTTGATGATCATGAAGCTATTAGTAATAGATCATATGTGAAGTATATACATTATATACTAGGGAAAGTACGTGTGTGCATACATACATATCCAAAGGCATATGACCATATGTACAGTTCATCAGAATCTGGTGTGTGTGGATTTCTGGGAGGTATTTGGTTTAGCTTCATGTTACAATGATTACGTTTAAAAAAAGATCTTTGATTTATAATTACAGTAGTAGCCTGGGAAACCTGTGGGTTGTGTGTGCTGGTGTGTTATTTTTTTGTTGTTGTGTTTTTGTTATTTCTTTTTGTTTTCTTCACTGTAATACTGAAAATGGATTAAGGTAGAGCTAGGTAACAAGCTCCAAGCTAAGATTTGTGGTTAGTAAGGGACAGGTAGCTCTTCTGTTGCAGCTGGCTCATTCTTTGTGTGTGAGTGTGATGTTGTGGTATGTGGGGGTTTTGTTTTGTGTTACATCCACAGACAGTTGGGTTTTGTTTGTCATGATGAATTGAATTAGTGAGTACTTGTCTTGGAGATGTCTTAGTAAATATTTCTGCAAGTTTCTGTGTATAGTAGTGTTGGTTTTGCTTGGAAGTAGTAATAGCAGAAGTAAACTTTTTCTTGGTATAGTTTTGCACATTGTTGAAGGAGATGATTTGAGTCATTTTAAGGCAATATAAAGTTAATCTGTGGAACTGAAGCAATGTTGTGTACATTTTCAGCTCAAGGCTTTTTTTCTTATAATGTGAGGTAAGAACACAAACTAACACAAATGACCTTGAAATCCTTTCAGTCACAGTTGAATAATCATTATCCTATAATGACAGTGTAAAATGCAATATTAATCTGGTATGTCAACTAGAGATTGTGAAAGAGTGTGTTCTTTCACAAGAAAAATCTCAGATGGATTATGCATATAAATTTAGAAGAGAAGATTCTTTTAGCTGTTGAAGTTCACTAATAGATTTTGGAGTTGGATTTGGTCCATAGGCTGGATACTGTGAAGTTGTGGAAATAGGTATGTTGTATCAACCCCATCAAGTTATACACTGAGCAAAATAATATACTGGTATAGACTACAATTGGGGTATGAATGCACTGATAAATATTACATAAATATATAATGACGAGTATTTCCCAAGGATTTTGTGTTTAGTTTTATCCAGCAGATGCTTAAATACAGAAATAATTAGGGCTAGGCACAGTCTGAGAACATGGACTAGGAAAGAAAGGAAAAAAAATCCATAATTCTCAGAATATGAAGGAATTATTTGAGGTTACTAAAGTCTTATTTACGAATAAAGAGCCTATTTCCATGGGTCAAAAGTACCCTTAACTTATTTTTAAGATTTTTGTAGTGCTGAACTCATGAACTCACTCTTGTAATTCATAATGGCCCTTGAGCCTTCCTAACACGCTCTGCTACTCTGTCCTGCAGGCATTTTTGTTGTTTGCATGATAAACAGATGCAAATAATATGCCTTATTTCCATTTGGCACTTTTTATTTGACTATTGTGATGCTGTTTTTACCTCTAATATACAAGGAAAAATATAACATGAATTGGATGTCAAGAGTAGTTAGCTATATGAAAAAAACCGCAGAATTCCTATAGAAATGTTATTTCTAGGTATGTGGTTTGTGCTGCAGGGGAGAGAGATATTCAAGAGCCTTGACAATACACCTTCAAGTAGTAATATAATGCAAAGGATGAGGAGATAATCTCATGAAGTTAAAAATACAGAATGAAAGCTGCTAAACAAGCTGAACCATGTTATGGCAAGAAAGATGGGCTGGTAGTGGGAGGCTGTTGTAAGAAGCAGTTTTGATTGGAGAGGGACTTGAGGACTGACCCTTGTCAATGAGATCATATTGAGGTATACTGGGTGCAAATTCAGGAAGCAGGATAGGACTGGAGGTGGCCATACAGCGCTCTAGCAGGCAGCTGTGGAGTGGACCGCAGGGCCAGTGTGTGTGCATGGCCTCCTGCTCTGGGTACTGTGCGCCAGGTTGTTCAGAGAGAACAATTTGTGCTAGTTGTTTTGTGCAATCAATCTGTGCTCGTGCTTGCCTTGCAGTCAATTTGATGTAGATTTACTTAATTCCTTGTAATGGATCTTGTGCTACTGAATGAAGATGGGCTCTGTGCTTGCAGAATCTTTTGCGGACAATTGTTTGCTTTAAGAGAAGACAGGAGGACAGGGCTTTAATGAAGCGGTGTGGGGAGAGTCTCTGAGAAGAAATCCCTCTATCCTTCAACATACCACTGCTTACATATTTAAGAGGGACAGTACTGATGTGTCTATCCAGTTTCCAATTTAATTCTATTAAATTTGGTAGGCTTAAGTTTTTAAGTAGCCTTGTGCAATGTTTTACGGAGCTGTTCACTGTGCAAACTCAATGTAAGCAAACTGTTAATAAAATCAGACTGGCTTATAACAAAAAACAAGTTATCTCATACTTGTAACCTCAGCATAGCAGAGGTGTGATGGGTTTTGTCATACAAATTTAAATAATAGCCTATTAAAGGCCTTCCATAACTCTTTATCTTCAAATCAACTAATTTTTCTGCTTTTTGTATGCACATATAGCTAATGAGTATGTAATTGGATGTCAGAAACATGTTTATTTAAATTAAACAACCCACAGTAAGATTGGTGTGCTGTTTTTTTAATTTAATATTTTATAGTATTGTAATACTACTGTTGTGCAACATAGCACATGTATGTAAAATTTTTCAGTAAAGCCCTGTAAAATCATCAACTGGTAAAACATTCCTTTCTTAAATTTACTCATGTCACAGTGTCCTGTAATCACCTTCAAAAGTTCTGTTTCTTTGTACTTTTCTTAAATGTATCTATTTCTCTTATTCTAACAAAGTCTCTCAAAAAAACCTGTGCAGAGAGCACTAGAAGCTGCTGAGTGGGGTGCTGTCTCTTAGCCAGTCCTTTGCTATAGAAGTAGTAGATAATAATGTGAAGTCTTACAGAACATATAAAGAATAGCTGAACCTTTGATTAAACTGATGACAAAAATTAATTCTGGAATTTTATAGGAATTACAAATGGTGTAATCTCAGATTATCTCATAACAGTAGCTGCATGCCTCTGTGCACTGTAATAAAAGAATTCTAGGGTGATTCTCTAGAAGTGATATTTAGAAGGAAAACTTATTAGGTGTTCCTTTTCTTTCCCCCTGCAAAGGTCATCTATGTTATTGCAGCAACTTGAAGTATAGAATTTTCCTATTTGTGCTTGTCGTTGTTTATACATTTTAGATGTATATTAGACCTGATCAAACATAGTAATTGTCTTTTATTTATGGTTCATAAAGCCTGTAATAACCTTTAAAACTGTTTTTCAAACTGATGTTGCTGAAAAGTTTCAATAACTTTACAAGATACATTAATTGAACTTGATTAATTTTGTTCTCAGGTACATTAATTTATCTGCACTAAACTGCACAGTGATTTATGTCTATGCTCCTAGCCCATGCATGTCATTTAGGATTTTATTGCCCTTTGCAGTTTTGAATTACCTGTAGTTGATCATGTTACTGCTGCTGCTTCTTCCAGTTTATTGATATATAGTATCAAGTGAACATGTGTTCTACTGGTGCTTCATGTGACGTGCCATTACTCATATCCATCTTTTCAAACTATTATTACTGTACGGTGTCCTCTCTGATTCCTGTCCGCTTATTATCTGCAAAACATGGTTGCCTTTTCAGGCAATAAATAATAAACAAGAGTAATAAAAAAGAGTCAATACTCTACCAGTAGGGTTTGGAGCATCTTTTTTTTATAAATTAAAAAATTTCCTGAAATAAATCAGTTGTAAATATCCAGAAATGATTCTTTATATTTGCTTTTTGCAGGATTAGTATTTTGTCTTCCTATATTCAATGTCTTGGTCTCATAACTTGGAGTTTCATGTAACAATCAGCATTTATTCTGATTATTGCTTTAGTGGGATATTTCAGTTTAAAGGTATTAATTTATTACTTTTCATTGTAACTAGGTGATGATAGGTTCTTGAAACAATCTTGAGAGTATTTTTGCATAGTTTGCCTCCGGAGGATGTATTTCTCTTCTTATGGAAACGTATTTTTTGGACATAGTAATAATTTCATTACATAATAATTGTTGACATTGGAGCAGTCTTTAATTTTTTTTTTTAGTAAACTTCTTTTCTTCCAATTTTTCGTCTCTGTTTTCTGTATCTTCTCTGATCTCAGGTTTTCTGTACTTTGTGGTGTTTTTTTCAGTTCCTCTTTTATACCCCTATTTCCTGTTAAAATAATAAAGTCATTTGGGACTGCTCTCAATCTACTCACCCCTTGACCTATGCTGATACTGGTGATTATGCCCACCTTTCAAATGTGTCACGGTACCTCTGGACGTCATCCCTTCCCCCTAGTGAATCAACTGCACTACTCAGCTTGGTGTCATCTGCAAACTTTACTGAGGGTGCGTGATCCTGCTGTCCATTACATTGATGAAGTTATTAAATAGTATTGGTCCCAGTATGGACCCTTGAGGGACAGTAGTTAGTGGTTTCCACTAGGAATTGAGCTTTTGACTGTAACTCTTCGGACGTGGCCATTCATCCAGTTCCTTATCTATCTAAGCATCAAACCCAAATTTCTCCAATTTATCACTAATTTAGTAGCAAGAATATGGTGAGGGACTGCATCAAAGGCCTTACAGAAGAATTGTAGTTGGAATCCATAACTTCAAGTAGAAGTGTAGACTTGCATTGTGTTCTTTTAGCAAGGATTTGTTAATTTACTTGAGCAAAGATTCCTTCCTGTAGGTTACAAACATCTTTTATCATTGAATTAAGTTTTTATTGCAAAAAAAACCCACTTAAGATTGATCAGCTATAGATCCTATTAACAAACAAAATAATCTTCCTCTTTTCCCCGTTCTGAAAAAAAGAGCCTGTACCTAAATATTTGCCCTTATTTTGGGTTGGGAGCCTTGATATTCAAGTATAGCTTGATTAATGAATGGATACAGGACATTGTAGACTACACAGAAGAGCCCTAGTTGTGAGATTCTGGAATTTTCAGGAAATACTTGCCTGTAAATTGAGGCTCTTTTATCTGATTTTTGTTAATATCAATTGCAGCAGCATGGCATAGAGAATAAAACTGTTTATTTTTGGGTCGAATTCCACAGAAATCATTCTAGTTAAAACCATTGGTCTGAACACCACTCCAAAAGGAGTGTGCTCTTAGCACAGTTTGTAAAACTCCCATGTTACACTCATGGCAGTAGGATCCTTTCAACAAGAGTGGAGTTCTGTACTAAGTCTGTTTTCAAGTGGGTTTGGATGTAGAGCACTGCAGTGGGACTGTTAAATTTGGCTGATGTGAAGGGATTGCTATTAAAAAAACCCCAAACAACCAAACCCCAGAATTGTCATCCAAATTCCTGCGTACACACAAAATTACCTTGGTAATACTATTAAGTGATTATTTAGGGAAAAAAAAAAAATTGACAATATTCTACTCCAAATTTTGAAATTCATTAATTAAAAGCTTTTTCATGTCAATTAAACTTTTAACAGTTTTTAGGAGATCATATATGCCCCATTTTATTGATTCGTGATCAGAGCTCAAAGTTTGAGCCATGTGGTGGACAATACAATTCAAAGGGATATTTTACTCTGGATGAAGTGGGAGAAAGAAAGATATTATATGATGAAGTATTCTTGTAGCTTTTCTGCTTGGTTGTTTTTTTTGATTTATCTTTCTTCAGTGTGCTGTCTTCCTTTCTTTCCTGCTAGCATCATGAAAGCTAAACTTACACAGACGCCGTGTGAAATCTGCATTATAATAGTAAAAGAGAATTGGATGAGAAGTTCAGTGCTCCCTGTGGTAGTCATAGACTCTCCAGGGGTGCAGCTGTGCCTGCTTCCTTGTGCAGATGGCACAGCAGGGGCAGAACTTAATAGGAATGTCGCCAATAAGGCTATTCAGAACTTTGAACTTTCCATGGGTCCTTATACTTTTGAACATCAAGATTAGCAATTCACATGTTGTAATGAGTGGCACATCCTGCTTCTAAGTCAGTTTACCAAGGCTGGAGGAAGTATAATTCATCCTTTGTTTTATTGCCACCATCTCTTCCACTGTTAGAAATAGAAGCTTAAGTCATGGTTACTTCATTAGCAGGAAGTCTAGAACTGGAAGATATATATATATAAAAAAATACATATAAAGCAGTTATTGCCTGGGAAGGTAATCGCAGTGGAGCATATTTCACTGTGTATGTTCATGCTGTGCTGCCTTCCTGGTACTGATTATTGGTTAGATACAGCCTCACCTGTTTTAGTAATAGTAGACAGCTACTCTGGAGATGTAATGCATGCTTGCAGTTAATGGAGAAAACCTTGGGTGAATTAGAGGTTATGAGCTTTTTACAGGAATTTGATGTAATAGAGCTAAGGAGTTAGGGAAAAGCTTTAAAACCCTATTCTGAAAGTTGTTTTTAAAAAAAGTACCCTGTACTATTTTAATTATGAGTTTTGACTCCAATAATTGTATTGGAAATATTATTTTCAGTTTAAGTATAGATGAGGTTCTTTGACAGCAAGGTGTTTGTTCTTGGTTAATGCTAACAAAAGGTGAGTAAAAGGATTTCTCATTGTTAATGCTTTTTTTTTTTTGTGAGCTGTGATCTAAGTTCAGCTTCTCTGCCTCACTTAGTGCTTGACCACAAACCAAAGTTCAGGCTTGTTTCCTGTCTTTCCAAATCCCTGGAACATTTAGGAGAAATGCAATACAGTCCCAGTAGTCGTCTTACTTTGAGTGGATTGGCAGACATTAGCTCTCCTTAGAGGCAGGAAATACTGAAATACCAGATGCCTGAAAGTGGCATGGAATTCACTATATTAATATGAACAGAAAGAGACAAATTCAGTAGTTGAAAGGCAATCTATAAACTTTTTTGGATGACCAAGTCAATTTATTCATTTTGCAAGTTTGCCTGCTTTTATATTTGACTTTCCTGAGGTCGGCCTTGGGTGGATATGGAGGAAGTGATCCAAGAGCAGAACTGTAGCTCGTTAGGTGTATTCCATGTGAAATTCTTTGCCTGATTAGGATCCTCTTTATTCTGTATGTCATTGAGTTTATCAGCACCTTTTCCTCCTAAGCCAAAGATACTGGGGGAAATTATAAAAAGAAAGGAAGTCTTTGCTTTTCTTATGTGGTAAATAAGTGTACATTGTAGGTGGACATACTGTGGTGTGTGTGTTTGTTTGTTTTGTTGATGGGGGAAGCTATCTAGTACCAGCTCTTGTGAATAATTGCATGCATTTTGTGGTTTAGTAAGATAGACATGTATCTCTTAATCCTGATTATTTTAGTTGTGCCTTTCTTGTGCTATAGTTTCACTGTGAAGGACCAGTGCCAAATTGCATTTTTGAAGGTAGATATTGCAATAGCAGTTCATTTTTTTTTAATCTTCTTTGTAGGAGTCTTTTCTTAATAATGTGAAGCTTTAATACTGGCTAAATTTGTGACTTGGTTATTTGTTCCGAATTCATATGGATATTGAAGAAAAAACAAAAGAAAACCAAAAATGGAATGGGGGGATGGGACAGAGCTCACATTATCTGAAAGTAAATAATTATTACTCGGTTGTTCACTTAAAAACTAGATCTTCCTTGTGACCGCAAAATTGCATCTTCTCCCCAAACAGAAGAAATAAATACTGTCGGCTATTTCTAAATAAGTGGGGAAATTGTCTCCTTTAACTGGTACTTTTAAGTGGTATTTCCTATTTCCTCTGTTTCTATATTGAGACATACCTTAGTTCTACTTGGAAAGTTTGTTAGGCTCTTTGAATGGCTTTAATGTAAGAATAAAAGCAGTTGATGATGCACCAAAGTAGAGTGTTGCAGGAGAACTATGAAAAACTTTAATGCCATTTAAAAATCTTCTACTGGCGTAGTTGTTCTGCATTACTTATTTTCATGATTTACACTGTTGGCTTTATTTGTTGCAATTCTTTCTTAGCAGTTTTATTAATCTTCTTTTTAACTTAGTTTCCCTGTTCTTCTGTTCATTTGCTTTCTCATACCTTCTAACATCAACCTCATCTACTTCTGCTCCCCCAACTTCCGATGTGAAATAGTGGGCAAGATGTACTTTCCTGCTTTTTTCTAGCAAAGGCCTTGAAAAGGGTCTTTCCCTGTATTTACAACATCGGATTGGACTTTATTTTCTGTTTTGGTGTGCATTCAGAATAACTCTTTGTTCCATTGAGAAGATTAAGGGCAATGTTTGCTTGAAAAAAACTTAATGAAGTGCCTAACAGAGCTATTACTCATTTTGGAAACCAGTTGCTGTGGTTGCCATAGTAATACCAAGCCCTCTATTAAAGCTATTTTCTATATATACTGTCTGTATTAGAACAAGCTGTTGGGGGAGCTGCAGTTCTGTGCATCTCTGCTCTTGAAAGAATTTTCCAGCTTTGTGTAGTTAAATTATCCAAGGAATTTATGTTATAGGAACATAAAACATGTAAATCTAGTTTATCCTGTCTATCGTTTTTCATGCAGGCCATCACTTCATGTAGCCGTTTACAGTAATCTCAATGAAATAACAGCTGTATCAAAAACGAATAATGCATACAGAGAAATTTTGAACTCCTTTAGTATTTCTTGACTTATTTTTTATTTATTTGTAACTGATAGAATGATGAGCTTGTAGTTCCAAGAAAAATACTTGTAGGCTTGGTTGTTTCCCCTGGTGTGTTTTGGGTGTAATGGGTAATAGCTCCAGTAATAGCTTGTGGGGTTAGGAAGCTGGTAAATTAATGGCATATATTCTTTGTAGAATACCCCATTAAATATTTATGGAATGTGAAGAATCTTTAAATCTACTGCAGTAAAAGGGTACTATCCTAAGATTTCTTTTAGAATAATTGTTTTAAATTTTTTCCTCTTCAGTGAGGAGAAATGTGTATCTGAATGTACTATAGTAAACCAGATAAAACAAACTTTTCCAAAATCAAACAAATTACATCAATTTGAAGCATTTACATACCACATTATCCCTTCCTAAAAGGTACCCTAACCCAACAATCTTTCTGCAAAAAATTCTGCAAAAAACACCCTCTCCTAAGCAGAAGTGACAGTTGGCTAGTGCTAGCAAATGGAAATAGTTTTGGTCTAAAATCTGTGGGGGTGTATAAATATTTTAATACTTATTGGTCACAGAATTAGGTAAAATGATGAGACAATTGCAAGATAGAGTAGTGATTTCTGTTCAAAGTGTTGCTTCAGGAAAGTATCCTTTCAATCAGAGACAGGGTTTATAGACAAGCTTTTACAAATACTGCTTTTTGGATCTGGCTAATTTCAGCTCTGAATCAGTAGGTTCTACTTAATTCTGTGTTTGCATTTTTAACAAGTGATCATGTCTGTGATCAGAATGTTTTACACTGCTCATTTTAAAAGTAATTGTTCAGGAATTTAAAGAAAATGTTAATTATATTGAAACAAGGCTATGGTGGTTTGTGGTTTTTTTTGTTGTTTTTTTTTTTTTTCAGTACAATCTTGATTGAGAATGTGTCTGATTTGTAGGTGGCATTAAAACTCCTTTGTAGAAATCCTGTGCTGGGAAACATGTTGTCTAGCTCCTAACTAGGACATCTAATTCCTTGGGAAATCTACAAGAGTAAAGACTTAGTATGATGACAATAAATTGAAATTATGCTGTGACTAGGGAGAATGTAACATTTCAACCAATGACAAATAGTTTAATGGTTAATTAGATATTAAATGAAGGACAAGTTTCAAAGTGCACGTACTTTTACTTGGTACTCTCAAAGTCTTGGTCAAGGATGGATTTCTTCTGATGCCTTGATTAATGGTGTTGTGAACTATGAGGTAGACATATAGTCAAATATGTTTTTACAAGACAGCTATTTCCATGTTTGAAACCTTCACACCTGAACTTCTATACTGGTACATTTTGTGCAATAAAAAATAATAAACTTACTGTGTGTTTTTTTTAGTCTATTTGAACCCTACACAACAGAAATGTTGTAGCTTTAGATTTGTTCTTTATTTGCCTCTAATTTAATTCTTTCTTGGTTGTTCTTGATTTTGTTTTTAATAAAGCCACTTTAACAGCCAAGGACTAATTTGGGAGAAAAGGCATGTCTGTAACATCATGGATATAGAAATGCTGTGAATATTAAACACCAAAACCAAACATGCCCCAAACCAAAACCAAAAATCCCTGAATAATAACAAAGCCCCCAACACTTCAATAATGTAAGTATTTTCTACAGAACTATTGTGAAGGCATATCAGCTTGGCCAAAACACTGTTGTGAATGAAAACAGAGGATAACAAAGCTGTGAAGTTTAGATGAGCATTTCTTTGGAAGAAAAACTAAAATTCAGTATTTTTTTGGTTTAAAATATCAGCCATTCCTACTGCTGGGTAAACAATTAGAGAAATCAGTGTAGAGGAAATCAGTAGTTAGCAAAAGTTCTTCTGTCTTCCCCAATTATAGTTGCATTTGGACAGGTGCCCTAGGAATGTTCCCCTCGAAGAAGTAATTTCAAGTAAATTGGATTTTGTATTAATCCTCTGTCTTAATTAACAACAATAGGTGAGTAAAAATGTTTCAGAAGTTAAATATAATCTGCACCTAAACTCTTCATTTTGACCATTGTATGCTTTTTCTGCGTTTGATGGTATATAGACAAAGTTATTTAATGTCTATTTTATATTCCACTGATCTTCCTTACTAAAGATAACTTGGAATAAGAGTAGAGTGCTTAGGTAGCAATGCAGGCTGGGGGATTGGTGAGAAGCACTTGGGGATACTGGTGGATGGAAAGCTGGACATGATCTGACAACGTGTGCTTGCAGCCCCGAAGGCCAACCCTGTCATGGGCCGCATCAAAAGAAGCGTGGCCAGCAGTTTAAAGGAGGTGATTTCTGCTGCTTTACTCTGCTTTGGTGAGACCTCACCTAGAGTACTGCATCCAGCTCTGGAGTCCTCAGCACAAGAAGGACGTGAAGCTGTTGGAGCAGGTCCAGTGGAGGGCCATGAAAATTATCAGAGGCTGAAGCACCTCTTCTGTGAAGAAAGCCTGAGACAGTTGGAGTTGTTCAGCCTGGAGAAGAGAAGGCTCCAGGGAGACCTTAAAGTGGCCTTTCAGTACTTAAAGGGGGCCTATAAGAAAGATGGGGACAGTCTTTTCAGCAGGCTCTGCTGTGACAGGACAAGGGGTAATGGCTTTAAACTGAAGGAGGGTAAGCTTAGACTAGATGTAAGGAAGAAGGTTTTTTTATGATGAGAATGGTGAAACGCTGGCACAGATTGCCCAGAGAGGTGGTAGAGGCCCCATTCCTGGAAACATTCAGGGTCAGGTTGGACAGGGCTTTGAGCAACCTGATTAGTTGAAGAGGTCCCTGCTCACTGCAGGGGGTTGGACTAGGTGACCTTTAAATGTCCCTTTGAACCCAAACCATTCTGTGGTTCTAATTTTGGAGGACTGTGATACATGACAGCAGTCAGTGCTGGTGCAGAACTGGAATTATCACATACCCAGGACTAATGGTTTAGGATGGAATTGACTTAACTCTCAGATGTGCTATCATCTATCCGTCTAACAGCTTCTGTACTGAAAGGAACTGCCATACCACTTATGAAAGCACAAATGGAAACAAAAGCCTTGAGAAAGTTCAGAAGGATCCTGATTGACATGACAACAGAGTAGAGGAGGTTATTAAATACAATAAGAGGTTATTAAATACAATCCGAAGGGTAAAGTTCTGTGTCAAATAAGGAGAGTAGAACAGAATATAAATCATGTCAGGCTAAATGCATGGAAGCATTTCTAAAAGAGCGTTTGAGAAACAACCTGCAAAAGGTATAAAACCTAGTGTTAAATGCTTTTTCTCAAAGATAGACTGGGAGAAGGAGCATTGCCTAAGATTCTGTAGGCACAGCAGTCAATCCGGGTATAAAAAGAGCATCAGAAAGGATATGGCTGTGGCAGAGGAATGTAATTATGTAATTTTTGTTCAGCATGGAACTATGTAGGGATGTATTCACTCCCAAATCCTACATTATGGAGAATTAGTCAGGGGATCTGTTTCAAATAAGTGTTATGTTGTAAAACAGAGGTGTTTTGTCCTTGGTGTATGTTTTTACTTCCGTGTCCAGTGCCAAGATTTTCTTCCAGAAGCAGCGGTCCTTTGAAACCCTGACCCATAGGATATGCACGTTGTTTGGAATAGTGCAACAGCTGTTAATTTCCTAATTAAAGGAAATGTACATTCATTGCAGGCTAGTGTCAGGAATGAAAACACATTTCTTTTGCAACTTGAAGTAAAACATTATTTCTTCTTTCTCTGTAATTTTCAGAGAAGGACTCCTTAGTTCAGTGAGTCCTACAAGAAGTTGTTTATATTTAGCCTGGAAGCAGAGGTTTTATTTGAAATAGTGCCATAATTTAAATTCTCTTTGTCAAAACTGTCTTTGCTTGGTTCTGAACATAGAAGGAAAACTCAGCTGCATTGCAGGATAGAAAGTTTTGCTACGCTATATTCCAATTTGTTTGCATAGCTCCTGTCTTTGGCCTTAAATCAGTTACTTAAAAGTAAGTGGAATTTTTGTCCTGGGTGATTTGTCACTGATTTAATCATATGCTCTGCATTTCTGACAGTAGATTTTGCATCTTTTCTTGCTTTATGCTTTTTTTTTTCTCTTTACATTGCTTTCAGAAGTTGGTACCCATGTATGTGCATACATTTCTATTTGGGTCAGATTAAGGGAGGAGAAAAAAAGATGGTAAAGTGAAAGATTAAGGGAGTTCAATGGAGTATGGAGTTGAGAATGAGCAATTGGTATTACCGGAAAGTAATAAAAGTACTCTCGGAACTGCAACTTATTTTCTATTTTCTGGTTGTGGTATGTTTGTTACATAGTTTGTAAACCAACACTGGGGCTTATAGTCACGTTTTGAGGTGGAGGAGAAATACATATATAATTTGTAGCTGTGTCTAAGGCAGACGTGCTCTCTCTCCTTTTTTTAAATTCATAAACTGTACAAAGTACCATTTTTCTAGTGTTATTCATGTTATATGCTTACTTTGCCTTTACTTCTGACTGATTCCTGCCGTGTTGGCTTTTAGAAGAATATAACCAATGATACTGTTACTTATGACTTAGTGTTTGGTAGCTTGAGGATTTACTTGACATGGAATCATGGGTGGGATTGAAATTTGTTGCAGCTGTTCTGGGGCTGCAGGCAAATACCTAAGCTGCGGACTGCCCTGCTCAGAGGCTGAGCTAACTCCCTAGGGTGTGGAGATCTACTGGAGGCGATGTGAGAAAATTATTGTACGTAACAAACAACAGTGTGAGAAGCTGACAGAAGTTACAGACAGCACCTTATGGGATCCCTGCGTTTCGTTAGTGGTAAAAGAGAAATTGTGTGAGAAATGTCCAAGCAGTGCCCTTGCATGGAGAGGAGCACTTGGGTCACTTTGGAAGGTGCAGTGGTACAAGACCGACAGTGCCTGGGCAATCGTTTCAGAAATACCAATTTTGGGTATAGCTGTAGCAAAACTGGGACCACTAATGGAAGTAAGTGGAGTAGTTTCCTAATTTGGGGCAGAGGAAAGTAGGTAGAGGGGTGGTGGAAAAAGAAGATCAAGTATGGAAAGGGGTAAGAGATGTGACCGGATGCTGTCTTTGGGTACCTATTGGGCAGCTTGTGCTTGATCATTGCAGCTGGATTCTGACAATAAACCTGTTAACACCATACAATACAAGTCAAACCTGCTTCAGCTGCCAGGAGGATTTAGGGAAAGAGGGCTTCCTTGGCTGGCAAAGGGACACCTGGGTGAGTGGCTCAAGAATCCTGTTGTCACTGGCTTAGTGCTTCTTCTGTGCCTGTTGTGGAGCAACAACCTCCATAAGAAGATGAGTATTGAAATACATGATTTATGGTGCCTCTGGTCTTTCACAGCCAACACACTTACACTGGGTAGTAATTCTTGCTTTTGACAGTCATTGAGAATTTGGAATGTTAGAATTGTGTCTTGTCTGCTTTTGTAGACTGGAAAATTGGAATTGCATGTAAATCCATCTTCTTGCTTGGGGAGAATTGCTACATCCTGAAACTGTAGCATATGAATTTACAAATTTGCCTTTTAATTCTAACACTCTTCTGGATCTCAGACATCTACTATGAAGCTGGCTGCTTCTGTTCTTTGGAGTGCAAAGATTTCATTTTAGCTTGAACTTCTTGGATAAACATCTATTTAAGCCAAGTATCAGATCTAAAGATGATCACTTAATACCATCATAACATAATAACTTCTCTGTTCAGAAAGCTGTGTCCTTCATTCTGGTTACCGTCTCCCTTTTCTCCATCCACAAAAACTGGTCCCTCAAAATTACCATCGTAAAGACCTAATCCCTAAGAGCCAAAAAACCCTGTGCTCAGACTTCCATTCTGTTTTGAAGTAGCAGGCTGTCTTTCTTCTTTTCATGATGGGGAAGAAAAAAAAAAAATCCACTTTCTTATTTTTCACTTCAGTAGTGTCCATCTGTTCTTTGAAACTGTCCTTAATGAAGCCAGTTCCCATCCAGCTGTGTTCTGTACTCCAGCCTTGCCATGTGTCATGGCAGAGCTGTTTGCATGGTATGTTTGGGTTTTCTTCAGAATCCATTAGTGCCTTTTTTTTTTTTCTTTCTTTTTTTTTTTTTGTTGTTTATGATATCCTGTAGTTCTTTGACTTTAGAACTACCATTTTGTTTTCTGTCCTCAGTGTATCAGCAGCCAGTCTCGGCCCTTGCACTTAATGTGTCTCTGCCCAAGCCTGGGTTTTTATTGTCAACAGCAATCCTGGGTGCCGCTTCCTATTTAGTGTTGGTGAAATTCAGGAGTCACTTATTTAATATCAGAGAATTGCAGTTGCTTATTACATCTCTTTCCCAATTGAATCCCTCGTGTTTGCAGTGACAGCGTACTCATGATGAAGTATATTTGTTGTGCCAGGCTGTGATATGTAGTTCAATTTAAACTTCACCCTCTCTCTTAATCAGTGTTTATAGTCTGCCCAAGTTCTGCTTTCATTGTTTCTTTGAGACTTTGGTTCACACTGGACTCTAGTAGTTTCATATTTTTCTAATGTTATGAACCTTTTGATCATCCTATATTCTTCCGGTGCCTATCAGGTCTTTGAGATGAAGAAGATGGATGAAATTTATTGGGATACCATCAGATTCCTTGGAGTTGAGTGTATAAGCGTGCTTTCATGCTTCCTCTATCCATGTGTATTTAAGGCACAGAAGTACTGTGAGCCTCTTAGTGTTCTTTTAAAGCATAGGCTGTTGCTTATATTTTGCTTAGGCTCTAATATATTACAACTGCCTTCCTAATTTTAATATACTGTATACTCTTCATATGTATCTAAAAAAGCCATAGAAGAATAACATATTTGCCAAGTGACACACAAAAATTTCTTGGTTTATAGTTTCAATACAGAAAGAAATAATAAAAATAATAGTTCTATTCAATAACTTTCAAGCTGATAGTTAAAAACATATGGATTTTATATTATAGGATGAGAAAACTACTATAACATTACATATAATTATAAATATATAAAATGTATAATGTCATACCACATATAATATTACTGTATGTAATTATTCATAATTGTTAATAATTGCTTAATAAGAAAATACTTTTCTAGAGTGGGACATCTCTTTTAAAAAGAGAATATAATAAAGAATAATTGTGTTTACAAATGTAAACAAATTTTTAAAAAGTTATTGGGTAAACAGATAGTACATGATAGCAAAATTTCCTAACTTGCAAAATTTAGAATTTACTTGATACTTAAAAAATAAAAAGTGTTCTTTCAACAAAGCCTTAACAACTTCTCACAACAAAATTTTATCTTTATAGCAGGACAACTCTGTTCAAAGTTAGCAAAAATAGCACAGACCATATGAAAAAAGCCCTGCAAAATCTGCTGTTTAGACTTCATGTTTATAAGCTCTGTCATCAGGTCTGATGTTTGTAAGTTAACAATAGAAAATAGTCCAGGCTATAGGGAAGTAACATGACATCAAGAATAATTGCATTAAAGCATATCTGTTGTCTTTAATGATTCTGGTGTATTTAAATGTAGTTTGGTGATCTTCTACAATATACTGGTCTTCTACAATAGCTTGTCTTTCTGAGACCAAATAGAATTTTATTGTTCTGATTGTAGTTCTTATTACATACTTTAGATGATAAAAACTATTTGGACTTCATGGAAGTTTTTCCTTTCTCATGCACATTCTTATATGTTAATTTTAAAACATCTGTGATGCAAAAAGTTGTAGTCAAATTTGTTCTTAGAGTTTGGTATAAGTAAAAAGCAAGAAAGCATCAATATCTGGTATTTTCTGAGATAAAAAAGAAAAAACAAGTTCCTCTTGAAAATACTTTAAAAAATTATTTAGATTTTATTATTTTTAGCTACAGTTTTGTTTTAAAGATGGTACAACTTTATAGTTAATAATTTAAGGTTTTCTTAACTATAAGGTGAGTTCATTGGTCAGCAATTGAATTCATGGCCAGCAATGAAGACAAGTGTGGAATTTCAGTTGATGATTTGAGGAAAGAAACAGCTAAAATATATAAGGATGAGGGCCACAAAGGGGGAAAATAAGGAAAAAGAAAGTCTGGAGAAGAGTGAAACGAATAAATGGGACTCAGGATTTATCTGTAAGTAGGAAGTAGAGGTTAGGGAAATTACTTTTAGAAGGGACAGGTTTCATTTTGTTTTCTTTGTCATGCTACTGTCAAGGAACCTTGGTATAAGAGTGAACTTTTTCATTGTTACTACTGTTAGGAATGAAACTCAGTAGATGCTCCTTCTGAGATACTCTGTCCTTAAAGAAGTGGAAGTAAAAAGATTTCAGTGCCTTGCCGTATCTAGATCTTCTCTGAACCTAAAATGGCTCTCACTCTTGCTGCTTTGGCTTTTCCTGACTGAAGCTCCCTTGCATATTTTTTTTGTTTGGGGTTGGGACCAGTAAAATGACCTTAAATTTGTTTATGCCTGAGACATACAGGCTGTTTTTTAAATTTCTGTGTTAAAGAGTAGTTACTAACCTACCTATGCAAATTCATGAAGAGGGAGGGGAAGAACTGCCATTACAATTTTTGTATGAAGAATACATGCTGTAAGTGATCCGCATGTTGGGTAGTAATGGACTGTAAATAAGAAAGAAGGCAAAATATAATCAGCTACAGTGAGTTAATGTGGTTAATTCTGTAGTATATTTGATGTTACTGTTATAGACATGAATGGGCTACAAGTACAATGATATACAAGGCCAAGGAATCTTTTGCTTGCTGGAAATCCAATAAGTCAGTTCATATTTGGTGTGTTCTTATACTTTTTCCTTTAGTATTTGGTATTCCAGTCTTTGGATTCCCAAAGGTATATGACTGAATTTATCTTTACTCATGCTCGGTATGAATTTCCTAGATGGTTAGATATTCTGCTGTTTTGGTACACTTATACAGTAATACACGTATAAATATCATTTGTTCTGATAGAAAATAAAATTTATGTACTCCTGCTTTAACAACGTGTCAGCTTGATGTCCTTGTATTTCTTCTTCTATAGGAAAGATCTAAATTATTTCACTTAAAAACAAAACTGTGGAACAAACCGTGACTTTAAGTCAAAAACATACTAGGAGATTTTCTTTTTCCTGTGTGTCAGTGTATTTATGAAATGTTGTAGAAAAGGCTCTATTAATGAAACTTATTTTTGTCTAAAATGAGTATTTTAAAGCTTATAGACAAAAGACAATTTCATTGATATTATAAGAAAGTAATTTTTCTTTAGACTGTGTTCAAGACTTGATAGACACATTCATTTTGATATGATGGGCTTTTATTGTCTTGTTTCTTAATTTCTGTTCTTTTTCTCTGCTTTTGTGAGTTTCTGCTCCGTTTTGATCCTAATACAGCATCTGGCCACTGTTTTGCTTGGATTTTGGTGGCGTAGCCCCTCTGTTCCAAGCAATATCTGTGTGCAGCTGCTGTTGTCTTGACTGAGCCTGCTGTTCAAAGTGAGAGGGAAAACTTGTTGAATTTGTATATGCAGAAAAACTGTAATGTTCTTCTTGCTTGAACAACTGCTGGTAAGCCCATGTCTGTTTGGAATACTTATGATTAGTTTGAAGTGACCAGCCTAAAACTACTCGTCTACCTGTGACCATAACAACCATTTCTACCTTCTGCCAATTTTCCTCTCTGTGTATTTTCTGTAAGAAAAAGAGATGAAAGTATGAATTCATTCAGCTGGATTTTTTTTTTGGCCATGATTTATTTCACTTCATATTAATGCTGTCATCTCATTTTAAGACAAAATGGATTTTGCTAGCATATACCTGAAGTAAAAATAGGGCATCTTAATGATCAGGTAACCTCATACTGCAAAATCCAGCTTACTAGAGCTTTTTCTTTGCTTTAGCCGCAGCGTCTTTGCTAATTAAGATTTGAATTTTTTTAATGCATCAACTATTTGGCATCAATACTCTTTAAAAATCAGATTCCTTATTCTTGTAATATTTTATATATTTTTACTGCTTTCTGTGGACTATGTCTTCATTCCTGGTTAAAGGTAGTTGTGAATGTGTCTAGAAATAATTTGCTAAAGATGTAGAATTTTGTTGTTCTGTGTTTTTTAGAAGGTTGGTGATTTGAATTTTTACAATTTAAACCCGTATTTTATTCGCAGAGTAAGAAAAGAATGAGCTACAGGTAGATTTCTCATAAAAATATTGTTTCTTAGGGACACTGTAAAGCATATTATGTGTTTACATTTTTCCATGATTTTTCTATAATTTTTTCACATGATAAACAACTTTTACAGCCAATATGTGAAGTCTCACAGATTGGTTTAGCTGGATCTGGTATCTGACAAGCAGCTTTAAAGAGAAAGAAGCACAACATGGAGAATGAGAATATGGCATGGGATTAAACTCCAGTGTTTAGGCAAAAAGGATCATTCTGTAACTGCAGATCTCATTTTTAGTTAAGATCTGATTAAGCTTATAAAATAAGACTATCTCTTACATGTTAATATAAGGTAAATATACCTAAAAGTAATGCTGAAAAATACTCCAGAAAGTTACCTTCTCACACTCAGTACCTATTATCATAGGTATCCCTATGGATAGTAATTGTTCAGTATTTTATTTATTTGTTAGAATTGCTGTGTAATTCTGGTTTCATTGGACTTTATAAGAAGACACGATAATTGTCTAATGTGCTAATTTGAATGTATCTGTGTATACTAAGTGACAGTACTTTTCCTGATTCCCTAACTCTCATGAAATTCTTCTCTTTTAATAGAAGAATTACGGAAGTTAAGTTGGTCTGGCATTCCCAAACGGGTCCGTCCAATTGCATGGAAGCTTCTTTCAGTAAGTTGTACTTTTCTTTTTTCTCCTTCCTTTGCATTTAGTAGTTATTTCAAGCATTGCAAATAATTTTGCTTAAGTTGTAATCCTTCAGCTACACTTGAAAAAACTGTCTTGTTGCTGAATTGTAATGAAAGTTCTGTTCTTCTGCTCAATTTCAAGATTAATTTGTCAAACTGAAAGGAGGGGAATGAGTAGTAGTAGTAAATCATGTTGGCTGTATATCTTTATTTTTCAGCCTGACTTTCTATGAAAGAAAGGCTTATGTGATAACAGTGGCCTCTTTCAACCAATTTTGATGAAGTGGTGGAGAGTTCAAAGACAAGTACATTCTTACAGTTTTCTTGAAAATAGGCACACAGTAGAGGAATAGAAGCTTTTTGGTGTCCTACGAAAGGCTTCATTCCAGCTTCACATTAAAATAACTACAAGAAGGATTAACATTGTATTGAGAAGAAACTGTGATAAGATCTTACAGGTCTTTTGGATCATTTTTCTATAGTGCTTTAAGATGAACAAATCTGAACTGCTGTTGTCAGTTACCCTGTGGCATTGGCTCTTCTGATGTCAGACTTGTGAGTCAGTTCAGGGAGATAAGCTAATTAAAAAGCTAATCACTTTTTTGTAGTGTGAGTTTTTTGCTGGCTGAACTCTCTGATCTTTACCCAACGGTCAAAGGATTTTGCAAGAGCAGTAGCTTGGGAGCAGGTTGATAGAAATACCTTGGAACAGCACATGGGGGTGTTTTAGCTGGGCACCAGAGCAGAGACAAGCTTGTGGGAATCTGGGATACACTGTGTTTGGTGTTACAAGAGGTGTGGGGTTTTTTTGTTTCTTTTTTTTTTTTAAATCTTGGCGTTTGCACGATATTTAAACAGGTTCTTCTGCAAAAATACAATGTATTCCTCATAGGAGTATTTTTCATGTCAGTCTTCTCAGCTATAATACTTTTGATGGCAAACAGGTGTGCATTTTAGCTCTTATTTGTCTGCCTCTGGTTGAGAGAAGAACTTGTGAAGATGTTTGCATTAAAAAGAAGCAAAAATCTTATGCTGTCTACTCTCTGGGGGCTATGAAAGACACTTTATCAGCAGATCTTCATGCATTTAAGAACTGCTTAAAATTCTGAGTTATACCCACAACAGTTTAACACTATTGAATTTTTCAGAAAGTAGACTTAAATAGCTTTGCTTTTTATAGAATAATTCAGTGGGGAATGCAGAGTATTTTCTTCAGATTGAGACTGATTTCCAGTGACTGAAAGAGTCTCTTTTGCTGATGAGTTTTACTAAATTTGCGGCTTAGTTCCTTCTAATGGTAAATGCAGATGCAGCTTCTTAGTGGCAGATATTATAATATCCTGCTATAATTGAAGTTAAACATGCAGTGTACAGTTCATTTTAGTTCTGTTTCCAAAGTTGTCTGATATTTTGGTTAGGAAAAGAACTTTTTTTTTCTCTTGAAGTTTAGGCTGCCTGTTTTAAAATACTTGAAGTAAAAAAAATCTGGCTAATTCCAAATTGACCCATGAAGCTGGGTTAAGTTCTGAATCAGAGGAGTGACACTGGGGTTTGGAAAATTGAAATAAGGCAAAAGTTAACTGCAGTCACTTTCTTATTTTCAAGTAAGAGCATGGGAATTCCATGAGTTTCAGCTTCTTTCCAAAAGGCGATTTTAGTTTTAGTACTCCTAGATTCCTAGTTGTGGTGAGCTGACCCACATATTAAGAACTTCTGCCTTATTAAAACAGTGAACAAAGGACTATAACCCCCATGAGTCATTGCTAAAGTCCTCCAGGAAACGGAATCTGGAAGTGAGAAGTCATGTGACACCGACTATAAAGACCCGCCAAAAAACCCGAAGACTTTCTCTTTTCCTCCTGTGCG
>VZZY01010527.1:0-14695 GCA_013400335.1 Eurystomus gularis
ATTTAGGTTGGACAATAGGAAAATGTTCTTTACTACGAGGCTGGTGGAGCACAGGAACAGGTTGCCCAGGGAGGTTTTGGAGGCCCCATCCCTGGACACCTTCAAGGCCAGGCTTGATGGGGCTCTGAGCAACCTGACCTGGTTAGAGATGTCCCTGCTTATTGCGGGGGGGGTGGACTAGATGACCTTTGGAGGTCCCTTCCAACCCAATATATTCTATGATTCTGTGATTTTTCCCTGCCGCCAGCTCCCTTTCTCTTCCAAAACCATCCTTTTCAACAAGCAATGTCGGACGCGGTGCCTGTTACCACCTCGCCCCATGGCCACATCCTGGAGCACCGACGGCACCACGACCCTGCCTGGCACGGCCATAAAACACCAGCTCTGGAATTGCTCCAAATGCCAAATCTGAACCCAAACCCAGATGCCCGTGGAAGGATGAAGTGGTGGGCACGGGTTCCTCATCACCCCTTTGGCCCACCCACACGTCCGGGTGCACGGGGCAGCCTTTCCGGGGGGAGCGCGGCAGCGGGTGCCCGGGTGCTCGGCGGATGCCGGCAGCTGCCTCGCCTCAAACTTCCTCCTCGCAAGCAGCAAACCGCAGTGAGCAGGAGCCGAGCTGCAGCCATGGCAGAGGGCAAGAGCGGCGGAGCTGGGCTCTTCGCCAAGCAGGTCCAGAAGCACTTCAGCCGCGCGCAGGAGAAGGTACGGCGCGATGCCCGCCAGCAACGCCCAGCCCCCAGACCTCTTCTTTTATTTGACTCTTAAGCGTTTTCCCACCACGGCACCGAGGGGGTGGCACGACGGGCACCGCTCGGCACCCAGGAGTGCTCATAGGGTGTTGATTGGGGCGCTTCTGGGTCAACATCATGGTTGCTCCAAGGCTTTGGGCTTGGTGGCATCTCCCCAGAGCCCCCTCAGGCTGCTTTGACAGCTGCTGGGGTCCTTCTAGGTGGGATCTCCCCACCCAAAACAACCTCCAGAGGTTACGGGGTGACTGTGCACTGCTGGCACGGTGTCCCTCGGCGTTGGCCAGAGGTGACAGTCCCCAGCAGGACCTGGCATGCGGATGATCCCAGGAGAGCCAGTGGCACCTACACCGGCCGTGGAGGAAGTGAGGGGGAAGGGCTCCGGAAGCGGGCAGAAAGGGGGTGATTCTCGGCTATTTTAGGGCAGTTCAGGGGTGTCTCTTCCACTTTCTTTCCCCAAAAGAGCAGTCGGGGACTCCCGCTTTGGAGGCAAGGCAAGGCCTCCCCCACCCCCAACCCACACGCTCCCAGGTTTCCTGGTTGGGGCTCGGGGTTAAATTCAGCTCAGCCGCAGCTGTATCAGCCCAGGCCAGGCCCTGGTTGCTTCCCGGGGGGGGTCACCATCTTCCTGGACACCCCAAAGCTCCCTCCTGCACAGTCCTGGCCTCGCTGCACTCCTGCGATTGTGGCTCTGGAGGCATCCCTTGGCCACCGACCATCCTCTTCCTCAGCACAGTGTCACCAGTGCCCAACGAGGGCTTCGTCCACACCCAGAGTCACGTGTGGGGAAGTTTTAGGGTACACAGGGCTGCGCCTACAGGGTTTTACAGGGTAGGGTGATGGATCAGCACCCAAAAAGTCACTGTTTTCTTCTAAAAAATAATAGCACCAAAGGATGCGCTGAAGTTTTGCATCCTTCACCCGAATCCCTGGTTGGTGTTGGCTCTGCTGGATCCTCAGCAACTCCTGAGAGGGGCTTTTGTTGGGGCCAACCCTGCTCCATGCCAGGAGGTAGAGCCTGGTGGCAGCACCAAGCTCAGGCCTGACGACTTTTCCCACGTCTCCATCTCTCTCCATTCCAGGTTCTGCAAAAATTGGGCAAAACGATGGAAACCAAAGACGAGCAGTTTGAGCAAAGCGCCTACAACTTCCAGCTGCAGCAGGTCACACCAGGGGGGAGAACAGGGCCACCCCTACACCTCTGTCCCCATCGGGCTCATGGAAACCACCACGAGCCCTCGAGGACAGCCCTGATCGCTCGTCTCCCCGTGTTGCTTTGCAGAACGAAGGCAACAAGCTCTACAAAGACCTCAAGGCTTTCCTTGGTGCTGTCAAAGGTAAATCTGCTGGGAAAACCCCATGGGCACCATGGAGGAGCTGCAAGGGGGTTGAGCATAGCTGCGTTTCCTTAGCCAGCATAATTAATAATAATAATAATTCAAGAATAATACATAATAAAGAATACTTTTGCATCCCTGACTGGGCCACAGTGATGCACGAGAGCTCCCGGAAAGTGGCCGAAACGCTGCAGGAGATATACAGCTCTGACTGGGATGGTCACGAGGACCTGAAAGCCATCGCAGATGTGAGCTCCTTAATGTGCCCCCGCTGTCCCCAAAGGGTCCCCTTTGAGCAGGGAACTGGCGCATGGAGCTGGGGCCGCAGCCCAGCGCATAGAGGGGGTGAAATCCAGGTGCTGGATTCCTGCCCCCCCTCTTTTTTCCACCCTGCAGAGCAATGACCTCCTGTGGGAGGACTACGAGGCGAAGCTGGCTGACCAAGCCCTCCGGCTGATGGAGAACTACCTGGCTCAGTTTGGGGACTTCAAGGTATTCCCCATGCGCAGTGTCGGGGGGAAGGATGGGGGCAGGGGGCCCGATCCTGTCTCAACTTATCCCCCCCCCAACCCATGCAGGAGCGCATCGCCAAGCGCGGCCGTAAGCTGGTGGACTACGACAGCGCCCGGCACCATCTGGAAGCTCTGCAGAGCGCCAAGAAAAAGGACGAGGCAAAAATCGCCAAGGTTGAGCCTCCCACGGGACCCCTGCCTGGGGCAGCCCCTGTCCCCCAGCCGTGCTGGCGAGGCCACGGTCTCCCCTTCCCCCCCCTCCCAGGCTGAGGAAGAGTTTAACAGAGCCCAAGCGGTGTTTGAAGACCTGAACAGGGACCTTCGGGAAGAGCTGCCGGTTCTGTATGGCAGGTACTGGGGGTGCTGGTGGGGCTGGAGGGCATCACAGGGCTGGGGGACATCACAAGCTGGGGGACATCATGGGGCTGAGGGATGTTGCAGGGGTTGGGGGACATTGAAAGGGCTGAGGAACGTCACAGGTCTGGGGGACATCTTGTTGCTGAGAGATGTTGTAGGGGCTGGGGAACCTCACAGGGCTGAGGGACATCATGGGCTGGGAGACACTGAAAGGGCTGGGGGACATCATGGGGCTGAGGGACATTGTAGGGGCTAGGGGACATTGCGGGACTGGGGGACACTCTGGGGCCGGGAGTGTCAGAGGGCTTGGGGATGATCCTGCCCAGAAGCCAACTGCATCCTCCTGACCCCCTGTAAGATTCCTCAACAAAGCATCATCTGAGCAAAAGGTCCCCAAACCCAGTCGCTGAGCCCAGGACAAGGGCGGGGGGTGGGTGCTGGTGGGTGGGGGCAGATCTTCCGCCGTGGTGGGGAAGAAGTGGGGTTTTCTCCCAAAAGGCCACAGCGGTGACATGGCCTCGAGGGACATTGGCCACAGGTGGCCCACAGCCGGGAGGTGGCAGCAGCGGGGTGGCCCTGGGGACAACTGTCCAGGGTCATTTCATCCCCACCCTGAGGGTTTATTCACCATTCCTCAACTTCATGGGCCTCGGTGGACAGGTGCTCACCAGCTGGGCGCTGAGCACCCTCAAGTGCCCCACAACTCCCGCTGTGCTTTCCCTCCCGCAGCCGCATCGCCTGCTACGTGACCATCTTCCAGAACATCTCCAACCTCCGCGATGTCTTCTACAAGGAGATGAGCAAGGTGGGGGGCAAGGCAGCACCCCAAAACCCCTCTCCCCTCATCAAGTCTCGTAGCTGTCCATGGATGCTCTGGCTACACCGGTGATGGTCACCCACCTCAAGTCTTCACTGCTTTTAATTTAATTTAATAACTTAGAGCATCTCAAGGGTGTTGGTGGTGCTGCCAGGTGATGGGTGGCAGCGGGGGGGGGACACACCCCCTGATGCATTTCTCTCCCCTCTCCTCTCACAGCTCAACCGGGACCTCTATGAGGTGATGGGCAAACTGGACAAGCAGCACTCGAGCAAAGTCTTCATCATTAAAGGCGTCTCCAGGTAAAGGAGTGGGTGAGGAGGGCTTCAGGTGAATTGCCACCCCCACCTTGAGAAGCAGAGGGTGATGTGGCCCCAAGTCCTGGGATGGGCAAACATCTGCCCAGGGAGGTTGTGGAGTCTCCTTCTCTGGAGACTTTCAAGACCTGTCTGGACATGTTCCTGGGTGACCTGGCCTGGGTGAACCTGCTTTGGCAGGGGGGCTGGACGAGATGGTCTCCAGAGGTCCCTCCCAACCCCCACCATTCTGTGATTCTGGCTGGGCTGAGGACACTTTGGTGGTCCTGGGTTAATCTGGGCGAACTGTTGATTGTGCCAGATGGGGAAGCATCACCAAGGTGGTGACCCCATGTGTGACCTCAAGAATGATGCTCGTGGATGCACCAAAGCAGGGTTTAACCCCCTCTGTCCTCCCCACACACAGCAACCGACGCTCACTGGTCATCTCCTCGCCAGTGAGCCCCCCGGCCATGTTCCCCTGCCCGGGGAAGTCACCCAACTGGCAGCCCATGGCTGAAGCGGAGGCAACGGCGGGGTCCTGTGGGGCGGGCGGTGGTGCCACCGATGCCGTCTCCAATGGGGAGCTGGGTGCCACTGTCCCCGGCCCACCGCCCGCTTCACCTGCCAGCGCTGGGTCCCTGTCAGAGACGGCATCGGTCTCCAGCGAGGAGGCCCCTGAGCCCGCCCCTGAAGCTCCATCCCATGAGCAAGGGACATCAGTGGCCACTGCGGAGCCAGGCGCCAGCTCCCCTGAGCTCACTGGTCCGGAGCTGGCCGGGGCTGCCAGTGGGGCACAAGCGGGGGCCGAGGGCATCGCCAGCTCCCTGGCATCGCTGATTTTATCCGAGGCAGTTGCCGAGGCTGCCGGCACCATGGCACCGGAGCCGGAGAAAGCCGCCATTGGGCTGGAGGCCATCGCAGGGGACCCTCATCAGCCAGATGGCATGGCCACCAAGGGTGAAGGTCACGCACATCCCAAGGAGCCACCATTCCCGGCCCCAACCATCCCCTGCGGTGCCCCTGGTCCCACGACGGAGACACCAGTGTGTCTGTCCCTGAGTGACGGGCAGGAGCTCTGCCGGTTCAGCGAGCTCAGCGACTCTGAGGAGAGCGTGGAGGTGATGGACGTCAAGCCAAAGGTGGCCAAAACTCAGGTGAGAAAGTTCTGGTGCCAGGAGGGAAGACACGGTGCGGGGGGTGACTCGTTCAGACACCCAACCTGTGCTGGGGGGCATCGGGGACACAGGGCTGAGTGGTCCATGGGACAACTCCAGCCTGCTCAATGCTCTTCCGCTGGCAGATGGGGCTGGATCTGGCCCTCGACGCAGCACCAAGTGGTGGCACCACAGACGGTGGTTCCCCCTCTGGCTCCCCAACCAAGGTGGGCACAGTGGAGCTGCGGGGGTAGATGCCGACCTGACCCCCCCGCCTTGGCTGGGTCCTTCTTGGGTCCAGTGTCGATCCCACCAGGCTCAGCATCACCTCCATATCTCTCCCAGGAGCAAGGTTGTCCCATGACGCTGGAAGAGGACCCAAGCCAAGGTCCGAGCTGGGACCCCCCCGCAGCAGAAAACCCCACCCAGGACCCCACTGAGACCCTCACCTCCCTGTGAGCCCAGCGCAGCCGCCGGCAGATAACCCCATTCCACCATGACCGTGACCTTGACGCGCTTCCCACCCCTTCCCCATCTGAAATAAAGGCAGAAAAGGCAGCGAGACGGCGGCAAAGGGGCCAATGGGGCCAAATCCTGCAAAAGCCCCAGCACCAGCTGGGCTGGGGGCCACGGGGAGTGCCGGGGGGGGGGGGCCCAGCCGGGTGCAGGAAGCGTTTGTCACCTTGTTCCTCCCCAGCAACACACGCCATGACTCAGGAAAAAGGCGTCGAGCCGGTTTCGCCAGCTCCTGGAAAACGCGCTGCCATGCAAAAAAAAAAAAAATTTTTTTAAGCCCTAAATTTTATTCCCCCCCTGCAACAACCCCACGGGAAAAAATTCCTTCGTATTGAAGCGAAACCCTGTTAGAAATCGCGGTGCCGGAGCTGGGGGGGTGCCAGTGATGGGCTGGCTCCCCAGCAAGCAAGGGGTTAAGGGCCGAGGTGTCACTGGGGGTTAACCAGTGACAACCAGTGCAGCCAGACTGGGAAGGTGAGGCAGGAACAGGGCAACGCCTTCGCCTGGGCGAGACTCCCTGCACATGGTGCCGCAGCCGCTCGCCCGGCACAGCGGGCACAGGTAAGGGCTGGAAAGGGGGGGGGACACGGCTCCTGGGGTGACCCCCCAAAAAAACTTGCTGTTCCCGAGAGCTCTGGAGGGGTTTGGGCTCGTGGAGCTGCAGCGGGAGGCAACGGAGCTGTGACACGCAGGATGCTGAAGTGCGGCTGGTTTGGGGGGAGAAGCCAAAATATCGGCTCTTGGCAGCATTTTCCAGTTGGATTTCGGACTGGAGGGGGAGGGACACACACACCGCTCCTGGGGTGACGCCCCCCCAAAAAAATTTGCCATTCCCGAGAGGTTCAGAGGGGTTTGAGTGCGTAGAGCTCATGGATCTGCATCCAATGGAGCCGTGCCCTGAGGGACACCAAAATGCGGCTGGTCTTGGGGAGAAGTCAAAATACCGGCTCTTGGGAGTGTTTTCCAGGTGGATTTTGGGCTGGAAAGGGGGACACACAGCTCCTGGGGTGACCCCCCAAAAAAATTTGCTGTTCCCAGGAGGTCTGGAGGGGTTTGGGCTTGTGGATTTGCGTCCAACGGAGCTGTGCCATGAGGGCCGTTGAATTGCGGCTGGTTTTGGGGAGAAGCCAAAAAGCCGGCTCTTGGGAGTGTTTTCCAGGTGGATTTCAGGCAGGAGGGGAGGGAAAAGGCCTGATCCTGCCGAAGTGAGAGGCAGGAAGAGGAACATCCAGCGGGAAGGCTGAGCAGGACACGGGGGAGAGCAGAACGCTGGTCCCGGGGGGTCCCATCACAGGGTGATGAAGGAGAAATGGGGGTGAGGAGGCGGCGGGGGAGGTTCTGCTGGTCCCATTCTCCATCTGCCAGGAGTAGGGATGGGAATGGGAACGGGAATGGGGGGTGAAGGCACCCCGGAGCATCCCTGATGGCAGACTGCGCTCGGTGGAGCTTTCCCGGAGCAAAGCTGCGGGGCGGGGAAGGCTTCGCTGTGGGAACGGCTCTTGAGCAACTTGGCCCCAGAGCAAGAATGAGGAAGATTACGGGTTGGTTTGCTTGGTTTTGTTTTTTTTTCACAACCCCTGTGTCGCTTTCAAAACCACATGGAGATCCGTAAGGATCCAGCGTGCTGGGGAAGTGAGTCACCCCCCCTGGCACCCCCCAGCAGAGCCGCTGTGGACGTCCCGAGGCTCCGACCACGGCCGGACCCTGGTCCAACCAGGTAACCCTGGAGCTGAAACGCAGTGACTCTCAGCTCGGGACCCCTTCCCGGTTGGTTTTGGTGAGGTCCTTTCCGTGACCCCACCACGGGAGCGGGGAGGGGGTGTTTGGGTGGAGCACCCCTTCCCCGGGGATTCCACGCAGGGAGCTTCACATCCATGGCCACCGACGTTCTGACGCTGGCCCAGGTCTTTCCTCCAGCAACATTTTCATTTAAAGCCTTGGTGGGTCCCAGGAGCCCCTCGTGGAGCTGCTGCGGGCACCAAACTGCCTCGCGTTTCCCACCAGCAACGCTGATCACTTCCCAAGGAGCCTCTCCCCGAGCCACCAGCTCCCTCTCCATAGAGCCGCGTCCTTTCTCTTCTTCCTTAAATCCCAATCTTAACGTTTCGGGGGGAATTTTACCCGTTTTTTGCTCTGAAGCCACCCAAGGAGCGGCTGCGGGAACAGGAAGGTTGTGGTTGGCTTTGGAAAGCACGTGTGGGTCCCTGACGCCTGGACCTGGATGCTGGAGGAGACCAGTGAGCTTTAGAGCAAAGCTGGGTTTAATATAGAGCTGGGTTTAATATAAAGCTGGGTTTAATATAGAGCTGGGTTTAATGCAAAGCTGGGTTTAATAAAAAGCTGGGTTTAATATAGAGCTGGGGTTAATATAGAGCTGTGTTTAATGCAAAGCTGGGTTTAATACAAAGCTGGGTTTAATATAGAGCTGGGTTTAATGCAGAGCTGTGTTTAATGCAAAGTTGGGTTTAATACAAAGCTGGGTTTACTATAAAGCTGGGTTTAATATAGAGTTGGGTTTAATATAAAGCTGGGTATAAAGCGAAGCTGGGTTTAAAGCAAAACCAGATTTAAAGCAAAGCTGGGTTTAAAGCCAAACTGTGCTTAATGAAAAGCTGGGTTTAAAGCAAAACCGGGTTGAAAGCAAAGCTGGGTCTAAAGCAAAGCCGCGTTTAATGAGTTGGTGGCTCAGTGCCAGCCTGAGGTTGAGCCTGGGGAAAGCTGTCGTGCTCAGGCGGAGCTGCCGGAGACCTGGGGTCCCAGTTCCCAGCCGGCGGGAGAAGGGATCCCACAACCATCCGCCGCTGGGAAGGCAGAGGAGGGTTTTCCCAGATCCCTCTTTGTGCTCCGGGAGCGCTGGAAAGCCGAACCCACTGTTGTAAGAGGAGTTTTGCAAAGCCCCGGCAGCGCCGTGAGTCACGGGCCATGGTGGGACAAGCAGGGCAGGGCCCGATCCTGAGAAATTCACCCCGCTTCCCAAAACCCGGGAAGTCGCTGGCCGGGATCTCGCGTTGGCGCCGTCCTCCTGAGCTGCATCCCGACAGCACGGCCGCGCTCCCGGCTCCCCGCGCCCGGCTCACGGCCACGCTCCCGCCGTTACGTTTCCTCTTCTTTTTTTTTCGAAAAAACGACAAGAAAAACAATTTTTAAAATTAGATTTTACTTCCTCCTGACATCTAGCGGCGCATGGCTGCAGGGCCGCTGAGTCACTTGTGCCGGAGCCGTCGCAGGACGGATCTCTGGGGGGGTTACGGAGGTTGCCCATCGGCCTCCGGCAGAGCCAAGGTTGGTTTAGCGGCTGCTTCTTCCAGGCGGAACGTGACCGCTGCGGCATCGACCCCAGGGCCTCGATGAAAGGAGTTGGGAGGATTTCGTCGATTTGAAGCTCTCAAAGCTGGAGAGCAAATTGCGGAACCGGGTTTTTCCCTGTCCTCAGCAGCTTCACCGCCTTCCCGCCAGCCCCAAGAAAAGCTTTGCTTCGATCAGCGCTGCCTCGCCGCCAGCACCCCCTGCTCCCCGCGCCTCCGCCCCTCAGGGTGTTATGTCTGAATTTAACACTTTTATTCCTTTTTTTGGTAGCTCTGAAGGACCCCAGATCTTCACCTGGAAGGAGCCGATGTGATGGAAGGAGCTCGGCCCCCCCTGAGTGCAGGTGAGCACCCGGGACAGCTCGGCTGCCATCGGTGCTGTAGAATCCTAGAATGGGTTGGGTTGGAAGGGACCTCAAAGATCATCCCGTTCCAACCCCCCTGCCCTGGCAGGGACACCTCCCACTAGAGCAGGTTCCTCAAGGTCCCATCCAACCTGGCCTTGAACACCTCCAGGGATGTAGCCTCCACAGCTTCCCTGGGCGAGACCTGCCTTGGGCCACCATGTGCCCCATCCGGCTGAGCCTGGCTTAGAGCTGGTTTGGGACCAGCCTTGCTCACTTCTCCTCTCTCCCTCCCTCCTGGTTTCCTGAAGAAGAGCTGACAACCCCCTTTGCGAAGAAGGCTCACACCCCGCCTCTCCATGAGGACGCCGACACCGTGGTCATCGCAGGTAGGGGCTCTCCGTGCCGGCTCCACGTTTAGCAAGGGGCAGCTCGGTACCGCCCGCTCGGGGCTAATCCCTGCTCCTCTCTTTGCCTTCTCCCGGGTAGTCGTCATCACCCTGGTGTTCCTCACCCTGCTGACGGTGCTGGTGGTGATCATCATCTACCTGTACAGAAACAAAGGCAGCTACCTCACCTACGAGCAGCCGGCGGCAGAGACTGACGTGTCGGTGCAGATGGAGGACGCTCCATCCAAAGAGAAAGAAGAATATTTCATCTGAGCCGCCGGGTCCAGCACACGCCTCCGACACATCCCCGTCCGAGTTGCCTCAGGCCCCTGGAGTTGGGGGCTCTACAAGCTGCTTTTTTAAATGTTTTTCCTTAATTTATTAAGCCAATCACGGAAGGAAAAAAAATAAATGTGTGTGTGTCAGAGCTTTGCCCATCGCCGCCCGGAGCAGGGGGGCCCTCGGCTCAGGGGAGAGAAGCCGGCACGGCCGCGCTCCCCGGTACAGCCCAGTGCCAAACCCTTCAGGAGCCGCCCTTTGCTTCTCCCGTACCTCACACAATGACGTTATCGTGCCGAGGACGCAGGGGTGGGGGTAATTAGCAGGGCTAATTTGGAGGGTAAGGTTGAGCGTGCGTGTAAAGCGGGCTGGGGGATCACGGCAGTCATAGAAAGCTCCTTCGGAGTCTCCAAAGTTGGGAAGCTTGAACCTGACCTTGAGGTCTGGGGAAGACGGGACCTGAAGCGGGTTTGGGGACGCTCAGGCAGGTAGAGACGCTCGTTTGCCTCGTACGAGGATGGGGCAGGAGCAGCTCCAGGTGCCTCCTCCCTGCTCCCTTCTCCAGGGCAGTTCCTCCCGTGAATCAACACCCCCGCCCCAAAAAAAAAACCCAAACCCCAAAGGAGGAAGTTGACAAAATAGCAGCGAAGAGGAAATTAGTGCGGGAACCCCAAGGCCTGGATGGGCGGAAGCCAGGGGGTTGATGTGAGGGCGAACGCAAACCCGCTCCGGGCTTCAAATTTTTCAAAATAGTCTTTATTCTACTTTTTTTTTCTTTTTTTTTAGTATAAAAAAATCCACGAGTTAAGTGCACCACAGTGTGTACAGAGAGAAGAGACGTAATGCTGGACCTCATAACAGTCAGTTGGATGCTTAAACACAACAGGTACAAGACGCAGGTTTAGATTCGACTGAAACCTCGAGATCAAATCGGTTGGAATCTGGTCTTTTTCTCCATCAAACAAAACAACCACCCCCCCCCCAAAAAAAAAAAACCAAATAAAAAAGGAACAAAACCAAAACACTGAGGATCCCTGAAATAGTCTTCTTAACCCCTACTAAGACTTCATGAAACCCAGGTCGTTTTTGAAGGATGCGTTCGCAAACCAACCCATGAACCAAGCTAAGCTGGGCGGTGATGGAGGTGACCACCCCTGTCGGAACAACCGCCTGGAGTTCTGGTGTCGAGACACCAGCTTGAGTTGAAAACAAAAAAAAAACCCAAAAGAAAAGAGTTTGTTTATTAAGCGTCGCTCTAAAAGCCTAGTTAAGCGCCGGAGGAACCGTTCGAACATGAGTTGCGTTGTGTTTCTGGCACCAAAGCATGGCTTTGATTAGATCTAATGTGCAAAGAAATCCAAGATTCCTTGGAGTGTATAAAAAAAATCCCACGACAGACGCCAGCTGCGACCTTCCTGGAGGGAGAGGACGGGCGGAGGTGAGCATGGAGTGCTTCCAGGGATCCCTTCTAGAGTGAGGTCAGGAAGAAAGAAGCGCCAAGGTGCCCTCCCTGCTGCCGGGCAGCCAAGTTTGCCTCGCTCGGCGACCCGGCCCCTCCGCTCCGCAGGCAGGGAGAGGCGGGTGGTCGCGGCTCGGGGAGGGAAGGCGAAGCCGGACCCGCTCCCTCGCCCACGTCGAGGGAGCCGGTGAAGACAAGCTCGGCGCCGCGGCGTTACTCCAGCGAAAGGAAGGGAAGAGGCAGGGCTGCCGAGCTCACGTTCAGGCCGAGCACCGACCCCCCGACGCCGCTCTCACTGCTGGGGTCTCTCGTTGCGCTGCACAGTGCCCGCGGGGCCGGGCACTCACCGCTGCGTGCCTACTCTGCAACTCCGGGTTAATATGGACTAAAGCAGTTACATCGTGAGAAGTGCTGACGGTATGTGATGTCTTTCCTTACACAAATGGAGCCCTCCCCTCTCCCCCCTTCCCCTTCCTTCTTCACCAGATAGTGTAGCCGCCGTCTGAGCCGCCCAGGAAGAAGTTTCCCTTCCGTTGCGTCACCAAGACGTTGGCTCCCTGCATGACGGCCAGCTGGGCGGCGTTGGGGGGGCAGCCGGGAGGGGGGGGCTGGAAGACAGAGAAAGGAGAGGACGGAGGATTAGGTGAGGTCAGTGCCACAGCGGGCGCAAAGCCACCGCGGGCTGCAGGGACCCAGAAACATCCTGCGTGATGTCCCTGTCGCTTGCCACCGAGCAAAGACTGAGCGACAGAGCCCAGGAGCTGATGGGAAACGCTTGGTTCCTCATCCGGAAACGCTCAGTTCCTCGTCCGTGCCCTGCCCGCCGTGCGGAGCGGCCAGCCCGTACAGCTGACCCTGGCTTTCTGCCCACGCAGAGGAGCCTGTGAGCTGTGGAACACGACCTTCACGTGGCTGTGAGCCACCAGTGGGAAGTCCAGGGGAGCAGGAACCTCCCGCAGCCCCACCACGGCATGGAAAGAAGCCAGGATTGCGATTGTGGCCAGGGAAAGCCAGGTCACCAAGGCTTGTCTCCCCATGAAGCACGTTACACCGTGGCTCCCAGGCTGTTTCTACTCACAGGGATGCTGGGTGTCGCGCCAGCTCCAAACCTTGCTCCAGCATCAAAGCCACCTTCGACAAGGACCGTGGAGCCCGGAGGATAAACAGGTCCCACAGGGTAATAGGCCATGGGGACGGATGAGCCGATGGGACCCACGGCCACGGACTGGGCCATGGGCAGGAAGACGGAAGCGCCTGGATACGCCGCAGACATCGTAGGGACGGTGGCAGCCCCCAGAGGCACGAAGCTGGGTCGGTAAAGCTGGGAAAAAAACCCACACGAGCGAGTTCAGAGAGTCGCTACTCCCCAGAGCTCGCGCTCTACGCGGCCGCACTGCCACAGCGCCCGTCCCGACAGAAACCCAGCGTGGTGGGGTTGGAAGGGACCTTGGAGATCATCTCGTCCAACCCCAAGCAGGTTCACCCAGGGCAGGCCACCCAGGAACACGTCCAGACAGGTCTTGAAAGTCTCCAGAGAAGGAGACTCCACAACCTCTCTGGGCAGCCTGGGCCAGCCTCGGACACCCTCACACCAAACAAGTTTCTCCTCATGTTGAGGTGGAACTTCCTGGGTTCCAGTTGGTGCCCGTTCCCTGTCATCTATCACTGGGCACCACTGAAAAGAGACTGGTCCCATCTTCCTCACACCCACCCTTCAGATATTTATAAACGTTGACCAGATCCCCCCTCAGCCTTCTCTCCTCCAGCTCAAGAGCCCCAGGGCTCTCAGCCTTTCCTCAAACAACCCAGACTTCCACCCTCCCACCACACGAGAGAATCCCCTTCCCCAGGTGTTCGTGCTGGGGGACAAAAAAATGACATTTTTCCCACTGTTGGAGACAGTTTCACTCCCACTGCCTGTAAACACCCAACAGCGAATCCCAGCGTGGTGGGGTTGGAAGGGACCTCTGGAGATCATCTCGTCCAACCCCCCCTGCCAAAGCAGGTTCATCTAGGCAAGGTCACACAGGAACGTGTCCAGACGGGTCTTGAAAGTCTCCAGAGAAGGAGCCTCCACAACCTCCCTGGGCAGCCTGTTCCAGAAGATTGCCAGAGCCGTGTTTTACAGCCACAGGTGACCTACACCCAGCACCGTAACTCACGAGGAGCTTCTGCCCATTCATCACTTTGAGTGGATGATTCAGATCCCACAAAAGAGAACCTGGGGACCGAGCGCTGCCCGCTCGCACGAGCAGCAAACCTGTCCCCCGGGGCAAAGGAAATAATATTGCGGCTATAAACTTATCCCGGTTTTATTATCTTCCCTTTGAGAGAGGCCCCAGGAGAAAAGAAACCCTTCGGAGCTGACCCTGGCTTTCTGCCCACGCAGAGGAGCCTGTGAGCTGTGGAACACGACCTTCACGTGGCTGTGAGCCACCAGTGGGAAGTCCAGGGGAGCAGGAACCTCCCGCAGCCCCACCACGGCATGGAAAGAAGCCAGGATTGCGATTCCTACCTCGGAATAGGCAGGCGGTGCGTCCGTGTAGGGCGGCGGCTGCGGAAGGGGCACGGTCTGCGGGTACACGGCCGGGGCGGCGGGCGACTGGACGGGGTAGGACGGCTGGGTGGGATATTGTCCTGCAAGGAAGAGGAGAAGTCAGCCCCAGGCAGAAGCGACGCTGGCGGGGACGCTGGCGGGCCGGGGAGTTTGGTTATTTTTGTTATTTCCCACTTCTTAATGATCAGTGAGCAGGAGGGAGGGTGAGCTCCAGGAGCAGGACGGAGCCGCGGCCGCGCTGCCCGCGGCAGGGACCTTCGCGGGGTCACAGCATCCTCGGAGCACGGGGCAGGGAAAGGAAAAACATCGTCATCATCATCACACTGAAATGATCCCGGGCCGCGGGCAGCGCTCGGACGTGCAGGTTCTCAAATCGAAACCAAAACAAACCCCCCCGCCCGCGGCCTGGCGCAGTTCTGGGGGGGCTGAGGAGGCGTCACGGGGGCGAGCGTGTTCCCATGACCCNCCACCCTGCTCCTCCCCAGCCTGGTGGGGTCTCAGCCCCATCACACCGGGAGGTCCCAGCCGGGGTGCCCCCCACCAAGGAAGGGGTCTCGCACACTCCAACCCCCCACGTCACCCTGGGGGTCCCCAGTGTCACGCGGGGATACCCCCACAGCC
>VZZY01010532.1:5295-79763 GCA_013400335.1 Eurystomus gularis
GCTGTGTGAGCACTGCTCAGCAGTAGTCACAACATGGGTGTGTTATCAACACCCTTCTAGCTCCCAGCACAAAACACTGCTGCTATGTGGAAAACCAGCTCAGCCAGACCCACTACAATTTGTGTCCTTGAACTCAACATTCACTGTTGAGATTTCAATTTCATTTCTGCACTTGATACATAGTGCTCATGTGACTTCTTTATGTTCCACATAAATATTAGTCAATGGGACTATCAGCTATGGGTGTGATTTGGTGGTTTAACATTGCACTGGTCTCTCATATACATGACATCTAGAACAACGCTAGTAAGATCGCTGTCAGAACAAAAGCTGAACGTACTATCAACTCTGCACATTTTTCCAAGTTCCTCTGCCCTCCTACAGGTAAAAATGTCTAAATTGGAGATACTGCGAAGAATTTAAAGGCTAAGTCTTTGTCTATTCCATCATTAGATGCATTCCTGAAACGACTGTAAAATTAGAGGTTCTATAAAAAACAAACCCAAATGCTATTCTATGCTGTTTCCAAAAAAAAAATATGTAATAATATAAATTAAACATTAGATGTAAAACTTTGCTGTGAAGCTACTGAGTCAGAAACAGAAATGCAGATAATTAATGAGAATATCTGTTTTTGCATATTCACTTCCCTCTCCAGTAGAAGTCATTAATCTTTAAACGCATACGAAAAGGATGCACAAGTCAGCACACAAAGAGCATGTATTAAGGACACTAAATAAATTAGGGACACCTCACGTGTCAACATGAGTAACCCATTTTATACTTCTTATCTCTCCAGGCCACACCATCCCCTTTCTGCTCCTGTTACAGGGACAACCAGGGATTCTTTCGACAGAGAATCCCAACCTCTATTCCAAACCTTTTCAACCTTTAAGTGAACATTAAGACACATTTGGTTTTGATTAGCCTATAAAACATTTTGTGTTCTAGATAGAGATGCTTAAATGTCACAAAACAGGAAAATAATAATTATTAATTGAGTCTTTTTAAGGCAACTTGTCTTGTTCCTGGCAGCAAGTTCTGAGTCTTTTCTTTTCCCACAGTAAAAGCATTTCTAGCAAGAAATGCTTGTGTTTTGAAGCCAAACGAGGATTTTTTAACAAGACTAATTCCGATTGTGAAAATAAATAGTAAATTGAAGGAATGGCAATATCTAAGTGTTCTTACTTCTTAACTCCCTCAAGATCTTCAAACACTTCAAAAACCTGGTAGATGCTGTTATACCTCAAAACATGCTTTGTGAGGAAGATTTCCAAGCAGCTTACTGGGACAGGTCATGGGTGGCTGGATATTTGAAATTCCTTAGCTCTTTTGCCAGGTAAAACAATTTCAGTATAAAAAAATATAACTCGAGCCAAAACTTTTTTTTTAAGATCCAAGTCTGTCTCCCTAATTAGAATGGGCTGAGTCTCTTCACCGAAGGGCTAGGCTGCACTTCACACACTTGGAGTGAAACACCTTGCTCAACTCTTTTAGTTCCTTCCAAGACCCTCATCTGGATTTTGAGGAACCCCATCTGCATTTTATTCAAAGTTGCAGTCAGGAAGTTCTGCACTGTAAAACCAGTATCTTTCCTAAAGCTGCCAAAATTATGCAGCTTGATGACTGCATATGTTATCACTTCCTCCTCTCTAGCCTTATGGACTTCCATGTGACTATCTTCTGGCTCTGGTGCCACATTCTCTCTGCAAGATAATGCTTCTTAATCCTGGAAAGTTTCATACATAACTAGTTTTCTTACCAAATTTCCCCGGTCTGAAAAGAGGAACTGTAACTCTTACCTCTGACCTCAGTCACAACTCCAGCAGCCACACGTTGCATAGAGAAACCTTTGAGACAGTAGTCCCATGACTCACACATTAGAAATTCAACACATGAATAACAGGGTTTACTGAAGATGTCTCATCTTAGCTGCTTTTCAGTAAAAAATGTTTCTTCAAAAAGTATCTGGTATTTGTGATATTTTGTCTGAAATGCTTCAAATGTGCAAGTTTTTAATGAACTTAAAGGTTTGCATTAAAACATCATGAAAACTAGACTATGGTTGGGGTTTTCTGGTTAAAAATTTCCACATCAGGAATAGAAAAAGTCAAGTTATACACAGATCAACTAGTAATAAAGGAAAACTATAGCAGAGCTGTAGGGTAGTCTCCACACTTTCAGACTTTACCTTAATCATAACATCATCCCAATATAACGCTTCAGACACACTAATAAACAAATACATAAATTATCTGGGTATAATGCAGTATTATTTGTTACCTTGAAAACAGGAAAGCCACTTTACAGATGAGGGAAAAAAAAAATCAGTAAAGGTGTGGGGGGTCTTATGTATTCTAAATTACATTTAAGATATATTTATTCAGATGTATGTGAAAACAGTATCTGCTTTACAGAAGTATCTTGTCTCCAAATAAGAGGATCTGACCCTTACTTTTGTTCTCCATCCACAAAAGACTTCATAAGAACACAGATTTCCTTTTCTTAATATTAAAAAGAAAAAAAAAAAATCACTAAAATTTCCATGGGTATGAAAGCTGATTTCAAAAGCTGAAAGCTCTTTAAGCAGGAACTGATACTCAACAGAAAACACAGCTGCAAAGTTTGCATCTCGCAGGACTGTAGACAGCAGCTGTGTTTAAACCATCAGCCAGCAACTGCCCAGAAAGGCAACTCCAGCCCTTTGAGAACTGCATTAAAATGTTTTTGGTGAAAGGCTGTTCCTGACCTGCCTTTCAGTCATCTCCTCCCACTACCCAAACTACATTTCATTAATAATCACCCCAAAACATGTAGTTCTAAAGGATTTGCCCTAACCAGGCAACAGTGATTGAGTGAAGTCTGAGCCAGCAAGTACAAGCTAAAAGGTGAGTTCTCACTGCCCATCTTAGGCAATTTCACAGTTTGCAGCCACTGAAGGGGAATACATCCCCCCATAAAGCTCTCTCCACTCATGTCCACACACTCCCTCTGCTTCCTTCACATCCGTTCTGCTGTTTCTCAGATCCCTTTTGTGAATTAAATCAATTTGCTAACCTGGCAGGAAAGTAACCCAGCAAAAACAACTGGGTAGTTTTCTATGGAGCTATTGAGTTGAATGACTTCACAAAGTGCAGTGTGAGTGCCAAAGCCATGAGAGAGTGGGGCACAGGGGTCAACCTGCAGGAAAAGGCAAAAGAGAGGTGGAACAACACATCCCCTTCACAATAGAAGTACTACACTGGATCAGCTTAGCTGCTTTTGAAACGGCAACCTAAACCTAACACTAACAGATACTTTTTCCTCTGCAAATAAATACAGGGTAATGTTCATAATTCACATTTAGTTGGTCAAGGCTAACTTTTTTTATATGCTGTCAGATCACTATATTTGGGAAATATAAGTGGTTTTTTTTATGAGAGATCCACTTTCACAGCTTCTAATTATTCGAAAGTCAATGGACTTAAAGGGTTACATCCCTTTGCAAGTCTTCCATTGACTTCAGTTTAAATTAAGATCAAAGTCTGGAATTTTACCATTCTACTGTAATTACTTAGTTTTAGATACACACCTACAAACTTAAAAACACTGCCAGTATCTGATACGGAGAAACATCGTTATGCAAATAAAGTGCTGTTTTGGTATGCATTGCTAGCGTATTTGTATTGTTTTTGTTTTTCTTGATTCAGTTGTTATCCCTGGTGGGTTTGACCAAATATGAAAGCATAAAGCCATTTGCACTAAAACACTTATCAACTCTGTTTGCATGCAGAGAGCCACAGAATAATGAATTATAATATTCTGGGTTTGATGCCAAGTTTACATATTTCTGAAAGGGAAAAGCAAAATTAAACTTCCACTTATAGGTGCATTTGAATTATCAGTAAATACAGCCATGAAACATCTAAGAGCAATGAGCTAGGACATAAATGAAATGGAGGTTCTACAGTACATTTACAAACAGTCAATAATTAGTAATGAGAAGCTCACAGGGTGCAAAACAGCTACAAATTTTTTTATTAGCTCACTGAAATTCATGGTCACAAGACTATTATCAAAATATTAGTACAATTAGAGTTTTTATGAACTCCCTAAAGGCAGACAGAATATTGTTTTTCTTTGATAAAACCTTATGAAAGTAGGGGGAGATTAGCAACCTTTAAGTATTCCTTCCTTTTACATAGCCAAAATCATAGGTTTAGATCAAGTCATGTTCACAAAAAGAACAAGAAAAAAAAAAATCTCTATTTTAAAAATCAGCTTATTCTTATTTCTTTTTCCTTTGGGTTCTGCCACTGAACAGCACTGCCGCGCTTACTGTCCAAGAACACAACCTGTACTTGTTTCTTGGTTTCATTAGTCTGAGTGGTTTTCTCCATCACAACCTTTATCAACATTTCCTGGGATTAATTACAGTCAAACTGGAAAGAGACACTTCAGAAGTCCTCACAAGTTAAAGTAGAAAATACTGTTTCATATTTCAGATATCTCTCTCTCAAAAAAAAAAAAAAAAACCACACACAAAAAAACATCCAATCAAATTAACAATGCCTATTAACCCAACAAAACCCCAGCCAGGGTGGAATTGTGCAAACAAGATTGCTCACAAAGGAGGATATTGGAGCACGCTGAATGGAAATGACTTTGCCTTTGTAGCACAACTATTTCATAACTTTGCCATGAGTTTTCCTGGTTAATGAGAAAGTTCCTGAAATCCAGCTTTATCATACCTATTTATTTTCTCAGTCTTTAGCAAACATACCCACAACACAGAGCACATGAGAAGGTTGCAGAGCACTCTGGTCACAGCCAAGGTGCAAGGTCTGACACGAGGGCTAAACTGGCACAAAGCAGGTGCTGCTGAAAGCACCACTCTACTTCTTCCTCTCTGACAGGATATGCCCTCCTGCCACTTCCCTTCCATTAAATTAAGTGACCCTGAATATGCCAAGTAAATCATTTCAGCAGAAAATTAACCTTGCTTGGAAAAAAAAAAAAAGACCAACACAAAACAAACCAAAGCAAAAAAAAAAAAAACCACACCAAAGAAAAAGAAAAAAGAAAAAAACTGTTTTCTCTTTGATTATGTGGTGAGCTGTCTCATCCTGAAGACAACAATCTGCAAGATCTGTGGATAAATGGAACAGAGGATTATGAGCAGGCTGGCCCCTTCCAGTGTCACATTCCCATTAGATCAACTTAAATGTAAGGTCACGTTGCATAAATGGTGCATTTTCATTCAAGTTCCATTTGTTAGAGGATGAACCAAGACTGGGGAGCCCTAAAAGCTGAGGTGTGCATGGGACTTATAACTCATTTGACATTGAAGGCAGAAGTTGTGCTGTGCCTGAAGAAAGCAAGCAGACAAGAGACAGTCTCGTGGCTGGAGTGACTGAATGACCCCTCTCTAGAATAAAGTTCTGTCCAATTCACCTTGTTCATGTCATTAAGGCAACTCCTCAAATATGATCGCTAACCATGCACACTCTGTTTTTTAGGTGCTTGGTTTGATTGGCTGATGCAGTAAGTAAAGCAAAGTTTTTAAACAGGTTATATCTTCCAACCAAAAATCCTAATCCAGTGAGATGAAGCCATCAGTGGGACTTTCCTCACCAGTTTGTGCATGTGCACAGCCCACTCCCAGCACCTGCCTGTGCTCCCTCCCAGAGCTGCAGCTTCATACCACCAGCCGCAGCTCAAAGCTCTGATGTTGCTTCCTCAGCAGCCACCTCACAGCTCAGGAGCCCTCTGTCTCTCTGAGATGGGGATACCCATACCAGGCACTTACACAAAACTCCACTACTGGCTCTTTTGCACCAGAGTTGTCCAGAAAGTGAAGGTCTAATTCACTGCCAGGCTACTGCAGACTTTTGACAGGATAATTTGTCAGGAAACCTTTGCACAGAAAGCAGTAACACAGTCATGAATTATTCCTTCAGCCTTTCCTAAGTGATATTATACACCATCTAAGATGCAGATCCTTCAGATACTCTCTATGTGCTTGACCAAGCATGCAAATAGATCAGCTGAAACCTCCCAAGCCTATTCTTGACCATTCTCTTGGAAAGAACATTTCTGAGCTCACAGTACACTGATTACCCATACTAGGAAAAAGGAAATGGTGAATTATTTAGAGAAATTTTTAAAATATATTAAGATATTTATTGGCCACTAACTGAGAAGGTTATTTGTTAGTTTATTTATGAATATGGTTGTAGCTTAAGGGCTCATCCATCCAAATAATCTATGTACACTATGGCCAATGTTTATAAATACATACCAGAAAACAATGTCAGCACAATTAACCAGCTGTATCTTCTAATATAGCCCAAGCTAACCAGTCATGAAAAGCCTGTTTCCAGTTTTATTTGGAGCTTCATGAGTGACATCTTCAATAAGAGATTATTGTCAGATTCTGATGATATATAATTCAGCACTGTGTTCCTACAGAGTCTCAATTATGCTTTAAATTTACTGGTTTTTCCAGATTTAATATCACTATTTTCTGCTTTTATCTTTTGTTTCAAATTATAACCCAAATCAGGTAAGCCATGCTGGTTACATGTATATACCCACTATGAAAAGAAAGAAAAAAGTAACTAAAATGAAGAATTTGTGGAAGCCTAGAAATGTCTCTCCTCTTGCTTACATTTACCAGAAAGGCACTTCTGGAATGGGAAAAGATGCTCTTTTACACTTGGCCAGTTCTGGATTCAGAAGTGGGTGCTGGTTTAAAGCTACGGCTGGTTTCCCTTCTTAAACTCCTAGGATGTTTGTTATGCAGCTGTATGTGCGTATGCTAAAGGCAAATAGATTATACTTGCTGTAATATTAATTACTCCAGCAAATTATTGCTGTAATACCTAAAATGGATTATGAAAACAGCTATATTTAGTCTGCAGCTCTAAATGCTACAGGCTTTCCTCACCATAGTAACATAAATGCCTTTCAAAGGAAGATAGGAGAAGAAGCTTGAATTCTTGCAATGTAGAGACTAAGAAAGCAAGCCCGGGTAAGAGGGCAAATGCCCACTTCATAAGCTTATGAACTTCAGATAGCATTTAGGTAAACAAGCAAACAAAAGCCCAAAACAACAACAACAAAACAAACAAAACCCAAACCTATATGTGCAGTTATTCTGTTTAATGCTTTGCCAATGCAGCAATACAAACTTCTAGAAGCCTGTTATAGGAGGAGTGAATATTCAATTAAAAAAAAAATATATATATATATACACACATATATATATCTCATTTTTTCAAATCTAAACTAAGTAGGTGAGTTATGGAAACCCATTCCATGATACCCCAACAACAGCAGATAAAGAAGGTTTCTTTTTCATTATTTTACTCTTCATAGAGACTAATTTAGTTATTCTACAAATGAAAGTGGGAAGAAAATAAATTAGAGCTGCTTTATATCATGGCCACTTAGTGATGCATAGGTGGCAGAATATTTGGTACTAGAACAGAGTTCAGCAGAGTAAAGGTATAATAATGGACAATATATCCTTCATGACTGCCAGATTAAAAGTTGCTGCTAGAACAAAAGGATGATGAAGTTAGTGGTATTTCAGTGCTGTTATCAAGTAACATAATTTATGTTCTGCTGGCTTTCATTGACAGACTACATGTACAGATAGTCAAGACCCAGAAAGGGGATATTTGCCACCCAGATTCAAAGTTAACATTTATACTGTAGTCAAGGGTTAGGGCTGGGCTGGCCACTAGACAAATGACAGATGCTCTCTATTAACACCTCTCTATTAGCCCCTGAATGGGAAGGGAAAGGGAATAGGGGAGAGAGACATATAGATTGGAAAAGAAAGGTAAAACAGCTGTAATGAAAATAATAACAATAAAGAGAAATATCTACAAAATCACCATCAAACAGACCTCCACCTCCCACCNCAGAAATCCTCTACAGGCACCAGCCATCGAAGAAGAGAAATTGACCTTTGTGATCCCTCAGCTTTACATGGAATATGATGTATATAGGATGGAATATCTTGTTGGTCAGTTTAGGGTCACTTGTCCTGTCCACTCCTTTCTGCAAGTGCAGCTTCTTACTGCACCCCCAATGTGGTACACAAGATTTAGCAGTGACCTTGGTCTACATAGGAGCAAGTATAAGAGCCTATAAACATCGTGTCATCACAGCTAGAAGTAGACACCCTCTGCAAAAATATGTTAACTTCAGAAAGTGCAGTTACATAGAAGAAACTGAGCAGAAAAGTAAAATCACTGAATGGAATTAGTTCTACTCTAGCTCAAACAGGGACAACAGTATTGTTAGTGGTCCAGACACTCAATAAGTCAGTCGGCAGTTTGCCTACAGTGGCTCTGCCTGGCCACAAAGTTAAGGTATAGGCAGCATGCAGGTCAGTGCACTATGTTCTTGCTATATGAAGGTAACACCAGGCAATCCTTTCTGTCCTCCTACAACCAGATGGCAACACTGCCACACAAGAACAATGCCATCCATTCTCCTTAGAAGAACATACAGGGTGCGTGGAGGTGCCCAGGCTGCTGGTAAGACTGAGTTTACAGCTGTGCCCTGCTGTGCACCAGTGTTTGCCCTGAGCCTGTACGTGAGCATGGGCTTGTAGACATATCACATGGATGCTAAGAGAGCTCAGATTGTCAGCTCAACTGCAGACACCTCATGAATAGTCATCTAAAATTTAGAGATTCAATCCAGGCAGGGTAACTTTAAACTTGCCTGTGAAATGTAGTGTTGGTCTAGCTGATAGTTTTCATTTAGTGGTATTACTTTAAGAGAAAATAAAAATCAATTGTCTTACTCTTTCACATGCCTCATAATGTCAATCAGTAAATCCAGGCTGGCTACATAAAATTAAAACAAAACAAGAACAAACCACAAACAAACCGAGGGGAACACATATCTACCAACTACTGGTTTTGGACGATTGTGGTGGAGGTGGCCATCCGTGTTTAGCACTAGATCCACACTGCCAACAAAGCAGCATGACTTCATACAGCCTAAGAGAGGATTAGAGTGTCTCACATTCTTGTATGCTATTATTATAGGATATACTGTGAGTACATAAAGAATTGGATTCACAAGGGCATTACACACCCACTCCCAGTGATTCTTTGTTTACCTGTAGATTATAAGCATTTACCATCCCAAATTCTTTTCAATATATATGTAGATCCTTCATGGCCTTGTCTGTACAGTCCACATCTCTAGCATTTATTGTAGTGGTAGGTAGCGAAGACAAAAGTGGTGAACTCAATACATTAGGTACTTTAGCTGTACAGATGCCAATTATTTCAACATCCCTTCATTAATATTGCAGGACTAAAAATGCCTTTCAGGGACAGAGCTTTTCCTTGGTGTAGTGTCATCTTCAATAATTAAAAGAAAATCATTGTGAGGTACAAGATGGAGAACAGTCGTTTAAAACTATGCGATAATGCAATATAGTTCATTTTGCAAGATTTTGTGGTTGAAAGGGAAATAGGATTAGAAAGAACTTTAGAAGAAGATAAAAACTCAATCTATTCTTCTTTACTGAACTTCCTGTTAGCATTGCTAAGGTAATGAGGACAGATACCTTCTTCTTAAGTACAAGCCTTTGAAAATAGCCCTTCAAATGCTTTTGGTTTTCCTTTTCATTTTAATGCATTGTAAGTAAATCCAAGTTTGAAAATAGCAGACATCAGGACAGCCTACGTAGGTGCTTAGATTGGTGTTGAACAGGTCTAATTAAAAATAAACACATAAATAAAATAATCATACTTCACAGCAGTGCTCTAGAACAGCAGTTTTGTAGGACAGAGGTTTGGGTAGCCTGCCCCACTCTCATCATCACATACAGCAGCAGCGGAGTAAGACTCTTCTCTAGACTTCTGCAGATGGTGGTTTCCCCTTTCTGCAGAAATGTGTTTGTGGTGTGAAGCCTGCCCCACTAATCCTGTGCCCTATTCAAAGATTGAAAGGTCTTTAAAAAAATAAATAATAATAATAAATAAATTTTAAAAACCACAAACCAACACACCCAAAAAAACCCCAAACAAACAAATAAAACCCCACAACCCTCTTCCTAGTTGAAATCTGGCTGTTAGGAGGCTCATTACGCAAGAGTACCTCTGTAGGAGTCTCAGCTATTCCAGTTTCTGCTACAAGCAGCACACTTGTGGTTTAAGAACCTGTGCATGGTTTCATCACAAAACTGGTACAAGGCATTGAAACTGGTGTACAACACTTCCTGAGCAACTGGTGCTCTTCCCTTGCACAAATCTGTCTTGTTAGCCACTACTAGCAAACCAAGTTGGAAAACTCTTGTGTTAGGATTTTGTATTATAGTCATACACACTACAGAGTCACCAGAGAATAAAGCATCTGCTTACAGATCTGTTCAACATACTACATGTTGGAAGAAGCCTGCCTTTTGCAAATACACTGTAACTCAATTGTGTATTATATGTCACACACATTCATATTCTATTCTTGCCAGGAAAAGGAAACCACAGAAAGCCATGTTGGCACAAAAACTCATTTCGGAATTGCCCCACGTCATACAAATAGTAAAGACAGTAGTTTCTTTAAAGGATAATCACCTTCAGTGACTGATTATGGTTTTCACAACAATAATTCAAAATAATGTTCCTACCCAGCCTAAGCACTTCTTAGAAAAATTTCCAGAAATTAACTCTGATTGTCCTTCCTTGATAAATTACTTGTAACTTCAGAATTTTTGGGGGGTGTTTTTTGTCATTCTGCTCTACATATGCTTTATCATTCTTATTTCTGAGCAAGGCTAGACTGTTTGGGAGTTAAATTTGGCTTTCAAACACTGCAAAATTTAACATTTAGGAAATCTTTACTCTTGTTCACCAAACCACTAAATCAGCTCTATTTCTCAATTTTACTGAGAACAACTGTCTTGAGAAACAGTTCCTAAATTTAGACTACAAGTAGATTGCTTGAGAAATTATTACTGTTACATGATTCGGGCTTTTTTGTTGTTGTTGTTTTTGTTTCGTTTTTTTTTAAAAGTACCATCAAAGACTCATCACACTCCCAGTTTGGGTATGCATAATTACATACTCATTTCAAAGTAACTGAGTTCAGTCAGTTACTGCAACTTACAGCCTTTTGGAACAAAAGACATCTATTTCAAATAAGAGTAATAGTAAAAAACCAAGACCTCAGCATTTCAGATAACACTTCAGCCATTGGAAGACTGGATTCAGCACTTAACATATCTTTATCTCATAAGCTAAGTTTCTATTTCACTCCATTTAAGGTAAGCAGCTCAGGTCAATGTAGAGTTGTCATAGTTTTACTCTGGGATTTCACATAATTAAACATAGATACTTACTCCGTATCACATTGCAAGTCTGAATTCTCTGGGGCACATAAAAACTCATTCACATAGACCAGATCTGATACAATGCAGAAGTACAAATTCATGAGAAGCATATGAAACCTACCTATGCACATTCAATTTGTGTATTTGGATTTCTGCCTGGCTGTAGCCCATTCATGTATCTAGAAATTCCAGCCAATATACAAAATTCCTGATTCTGCTTGAGCAAAAAATCATGGTAGAGAACAAATAAAGTGCAAGGATAACTATGGCATATGGTTACCCCTACATCAACAAGAGTATAAACACATTTATAAAATAAACATCTAAGGCTTAATCTCTTATAAAGAGAGAAAAATGATTTGGCTATGATGCTTAGAAATATTTAGCTCTATTACTGCTCATGGAAGTGCATTCCACGTATTAACAGCATGCTAGGTGGAACAGCCTTGATGTTCAAAAGCAACTTTATTCTGAGAGTTAAATCAGCACATTTAGCAAGTGTACTGCAAAATTTTCCAATTGAGTTAGTGTATATTTGAGAAGATTGGATCATCTTCTAGAACAGGATAATGAGCATAAAAGAATAGGATAGCATTTATGCTGGGGGAAAAACAAGAAGTCTGTCTAGAAAAACTGTCACTTCTGTGAAGACATCTACTAGGACAATTCCACCTTTCACAGGCTGCAGAATCTGTGTTACTAGGAAACATGAAAAACATGGATGTGAAATCAACGAAAATTTTACAAGGTCACAGTAATGTATCAACAGTGCTTTAAAAATACAAATGGTCTTCTTCAAACTAGAATAAGTTCAGAAAATACAGCCAGAAACATATTACCTCCTGCACAAATATAGATATCCTGCATTTATTTTTCATTTAAGTACCTCCACATTCCCAGTCCATGTTGTTAACTATTCATTTTTCCTATAGCATTATTATACATATTAAAAGCAACTAGATTATTCACATCAGATACAGGCTTCCAGGCCTGTCACCCACATTACATAAGACACTCGTTTCAGACTGGGACCATCAAATGGTGGGAGAAATAACAAGCCTTCCCAGGAAAGGAATGAATCCCAATAGATACATGGAAATACTGCACAGATAATTTCTCTTACATAGTTACTAAAGAGCAGGTACAGCCTTAGTCTCCCACCATAGAAGTAACTATACAGCCCTGGACAAACACCTCTGGAAGGGAGGGTTGAATTAATTTAAACCTGTTATTTCCTAAGTCACAAACTTAAAAAAATTCTGATTAAAACAAAGTAAAAATAATTGCAGTTTTGTGACAGGACGGAAAGGCAGAAAGAGATCAGAAAATTAAAGTAACCATGGTAAACCCAATTCTAACCCAGAACCGACTAAAGGTAAGCAAAATTTTTTTTATTGGATTCTTTTCCAGCCTAGTTGATTATTTGGTCCATTCACTTCACATCCTCATAAACAAGTTGAACTGACAACTTCAGGGATGCTATGCAAGTGGTAAAGCATGGCTAGAGGTTATGGGTGAGGGAGACTCTCAGTGTGCACAGGATTTCCTGAAGAAGAGCTGCATCATTAAAATGAAAGCATACATTCCTGAATATTGCTTATTGCTCCTTTCCACAGCTCAGGAATGGGAGTGGCATTTCACAAGTAGAATGGCTTGCTGTCAACCAAAGAGTGTGATCTCACTCTCCCTCCCACCCATGCCCCTGACGAGGCAGCCCCACTATTTTCAGTAGCTTGAAGATGGTTTATTTCATAAACCTGGTGGAAGACTAGGTAGAAAGAAGAATGAGATTTGTGTTAGGTCAGGGCTGTTGGCATGTAAAATCTCACCCACGTGTCTGTTTCTGATACACTTGCAAAATCTATCAGTTGGTCCAGGTATTATTCAAAAAAACAAAGGAGAAGCAGAATTTCTAGCCTGGCATTCCTGCTTCCACATAGTCTCTGAGAGATTTATGTGGACTTGCAGGTCCCTCACCTTGCACTATCAAGTCTGATGACTGTTAAATGGTGCAGTCAATGAGAAGGGTTACAGGCAGGGAACAAGCATTGCTCTACCCAGTTTGCATCCACGCTTCTCCACTGGATGCCAAGGGCACACTCTCCACCTCTCTGTCCACTAGGGAGGAGTGGAGCAGCCTGCCCCCAAGCTGCCCTCCTTGGACAAAGCCACCTTCCTCTGTCTCTCCTCCCCATGCTGAAGGAATTCAGTATTTCACTCAAGCAGAGGAAAAACAAAAAAAGAAAAAAAAAAGTGGTGACAGTAGCCAAGGAAACTGGTTTGATTAGTGCACCAGCTATCCAAAAGTGAATGAGAAGGACATTTTTTGTCTGTTTAAGTTAAATCGGGAATTCTGCAAGTGACATGCTGTATCAGCTTGGGTTGATGTGTCACTTAGTTTATTCCTCAACAATATGGGTTCACGATACTAAATTCAAATTTGTACTCAGCGCTCTGAGATCTCAGAGCCATCAAAGGGATGGCAAAATGCAAGTATTCTAGTATTAGACTGATTTAAAACTCAGCACTACAAAATGCTGGCAGGCAATCTCAACTGACTACAATCGTAAAGCCTCTACAGCAGCTGTCAAAAAGGGTAAAGGAAAAGCATGCAGCCAAATTTTATCAGCTGAGGTGGGGGAAAGTGCTGTCACTGAGAGAACATGGTGTGAGAACCAGAATGCAATAAGCATACCAGCTAGTAAAAGGCCAAATGCAGAATGGACTCCTCCCCAAGTCTGGGAAGTTATTTTTCCAGATTTCAAAACATTTTAAATAATGCGAGGAGCTTTGGCACTTGCAAAAAATCAGAAGTTTGAAAAGTGAGAAAATACTATCTTTTCTTAAAGGATAAACCTGCACAAAGGTGAAGGCAAGTCCTTTAATCAATCAGTGATCTCAGGAGAGCCTAAGGCTGTTCCATTTCAGCAAGCAGGCATGTTGGGTCAGATGTCTTACCTGTTTCTGAAATGTTAGCTGCCCTTGTGTAACCTCTAATTATAAGTTTCAGTGAGAGTCTTTGTAAACTGCATTGCAACTGGCTGTCTTTATACATTTTAAGATTTTAAATGGTTCAGGAACTTTGATACACATGCATTTTTCTTTTCTATATATCTGCCGTTTGTGTTTCTCAACTTTCTCTTCCTTCCCTACCTCAATTCAAGCAGGATCGATCCTTAAGAAACTGTTTCATTCTGTGTGGTTCTAAAGCCAGGAGAAACATGATTTGGAAGAATTTAAGAAGGCAAGTAACAAAAGAAATTAGAACTATACAGGTGATTAGAATAAACCTGTGGTCATCCTGCATGATAATAATAAGAAATCCCCCTCCTTAAAACTGGACATCCAGTTCCTGACCATTTCCCTGGAAGCTGGATATTACTCTGCTCATTGAGCTTCACTTCACCATGCATCATTGTCACCTAGTTACTCAATAACTCAACGCAAGAGAATTATGGTTTCATGCAAGATTTCTGCAACCTAGTTCAAAAGGACAAAAGTTTGTAGGGCTTCTCCACCTGACAGCCTGCCACTCACAGCCACCAGAAGCTTTGAAAATGAAGCAGCTCTGTGTTGACCTAGAACAACTGGCAAAATATCTAGCATTTTACTTGTTATTTAAGGGAACAACGTTATGGGTATCACCCCAAAAATGCAAATTTTCATCAACACAATGCCAAAACAGTACCTTGTGATTCCAGCTGTTGAATGCAAGATTCTCTTGAAATGCACAGAAAAATAATACAATAAAGTCAGAATGTAAATAACTCTGACAGTTCTTTGAGCTGCTTAGACTGAAAAACTTTATTGGAACAAAGGATGTTTCAAAAAGCCTTTTTATAACTACATAGTCAAGTCTAATTTGAGGCTTCAAGTACCACTTGCACTTGGCTCAACATTTGTTTCTTACACATGTTCCTCAGATGGAGGACTGCCAAATTATACTTATTATTGCAATTATAAACAAATGGTTCTGCCTGGAGAACAATGGGTCTGACAGTAGGAAACTTCATGCTCTCCCAGGTATGAGTATGATACGCAGGAGTTCACACATGCTCATCTCTTTCTGTACTTTTCCCATTAACAGCATTAAAATGAAAGCAAACCATGGCACACCCATTCCACTAGAAGGTAGCACTCCACAGGTGGTGACACAACAACAGTAATTAGAAGGGTTTTGGTAATGTTTTGAAGGGCAGCCAAATTTGTACATGTCCCTTCTAGTAATTCCAGTGAAAGCAAAACAAGTTCAAAGCACTGACTTCACTCTCCAGAAAAGCAAATACTGCAGACTACTAATTACCAAGAGAGGTATTTAAATTCACAAATATATGTGTATGCTTATTTATGGGCGTATGTGTGTGCATCCATCTATACAAACACACACGTACATATGCATACACACATAAATTGCCCTTTAATACAACAAAAAGAAGGCTGAGACAAAAAGTTTGTAACCAAAGACAGTGGTTGTACAAAAGGGATAGCGAGGAGCATTCATTTCCCCAGTCTCCTGTCCTACAGGCATCTGTGGAAGGCAGAGAATTACAATGTTAAATTAAAAATAAAGGCCTAGAGAGAGGGTATTGGCTACAGAAAAAGAAATTAGTTGTAGAAAAAAAGAAAAAAAAAAGAAAAGATGCTTTAGACTGGAAAAAGAGAGTGATAATGAGAAACAGAATTCAGTATCTAAAGGCAGCCAAAAACTAGAGCATAAAGCATGACTAGAGTTAAACTGTAACAAAGAATACACACAAAAAAATATAACCTAATGACACTCTGATGAAAAATTGGGAGTTCTCACTCATGCAGTGCACAAGGAAACCCAAACATACCAAGAAGAAAAAAAAAAAAAAAAAAAAACCAACACAGATTTGGGAACTCAATTTAGATCTAACCTTTCCAAAAACTTTGTGCAAAAGGCAAAATAGCACTCAAAAAAACCAAGCACAAAGGCCCTTCCCAGGAAAACAGGCAACCTAGACATGCTCAGTTTGTGGTAGACAATATTAAACTCCCACTCTGCAGGATAGATCCTGGCATGCCAGCAGGTCATACACTCACCTTTCAGCTGTGGGCTTTCCACTTTCTCTCTTTCCTACCTCGAATGCCAAACAATATTTTGTCAGATTTTATCCCTTTCAATGAAATACTTATCTCTGAAAAATTAACCCGTCACAGCCAGCACAACTTTAACCCAAGAATTTCTAACAAGTTTTTCCTCTTATAATGAAATAACCATGATAAAGATGAGGGAGACTCAGAAAATGGCTAATAGTCCAACTTTTATTAACTTCAGTTAATTACATCTCTTCCCTTTGAAAATCTCACCTTTGGGGCATACTGCTTTTACTTTTCTTTTACTTCTTTACTGTTTTTCTCACTTGTCTAGACATTGTTATGTCTCTAGTGGAAACTGGAAAGGGTAATTTAAAATAATTAATATTCTCATTTCTCTTTCCCTTCTTTGCTCTTCTCACTATCCTCACCTATATTTATTTTCACATTGCACGTTCTTTAGTTGTTTACTATATTTTCTTTCTTACCTCTACATTTCTCTCCTATATATTTCCTTCACTAACTTCACTTTGGAGAGCTGGGACAGGTCACCTATCTGACATTATTTCTTAAGGATATAGAGCAGTTTTATTAAGGAATAAGTAGCTTTTTCTTTTGTATACTTCTGAGAAAAAAAAAGCAGATGTATGGTTGTTTTTGCCAGTTACTTCATTTAACATAAAGGACCCAGCCATTAGTAGCAAGCATAAGCTGATTTTATTATCTAAGTCCAAGGGGTACAGAGATGACACAACATAGTTAACAGTGGGGGAAATAAGCAGCGTAATGAATCTAATCATAGTAAAGGATATAATGGATGAAAGAATAAGCCAAGTTAGGAGCCCAAGCACAGTCATACGAAAGGCACTAGGATAATTGCTGCAAAGATACATCGCCAAGTTTGTTACCCCTATCCTGCCCCACCATCACTGGGGAGCCCCAGTTGCAGCAAGCAGTCGGGGGCCTTTACAGTAATGAGGAAATCCTACACGGTGTGTCCACCCGTAGGTAGGCTTCCAACATTGCTGCAAGTGGGTCCAACTTTTATACCATTGAAGAAACAACTCTGGTTGCATAAGCAACCTTAAAAATAACTTCAAAAGTGGGACACCTGGCATCTTTCCTCCTGATTGGTTTCTGTTCAAGGTCAGCCAAGCCTTGGAAGGAGCTCAGAAAAGGGGGTATCTCTATCTGTTTTAGTTTTAATCGCACATTTCTCAGACTAGCTGGGTGTCTGTTTGCACAGCTAATCAGCTGGTTTCCCAGCAGAAAGAATCCTCTGCTCGTTTCTGTGAGAAAAAAACACACTGTCTGGTTGTGAGATTCATCCATACGTCAACTTTAATTCAGGGCCCATTGGCTCAGGCCCCAGCACTTCACTGGTAAATGGAAATGGAGTAACATCCAGCTAACATACACAGTTGGCCCATGTCTTTGGACTAAATATCTGCTTTTTTTCTTGCTTCACATCTCTTTTGAAGTTATTACCATTTATTTTCTGATGTAAAAATGCTGCTTTAAGTTGTTATATTTTTGAGGCCAATCCATAAACTAGAAGACATTAGAAATATTTCATTTACCTTTTGTGGTAGCTTTTTTTCACCTTTCAATATCAAAGTGGAAACGGAGCTAGGTTATTATATAGATACAATTCAGGATAATAAACATTTTCAAATTTGGGCAGCCATTTTGGGCAGCCAGACCTGTACTGAGACACTTGGTGCCTGATCTGAAGGTGTCCTAATGTCTTTGTATGTATAGCTAAAGTAGAAGCCTCAAGTACAGTGCATCTTAAATTTGGGCATAGTCAACATAGGGCATGAATGCACCACTGCTGTAGAAACGTGAGCTGGCTGTGCCTATCCTTGAAAGAGAAGCACTGAGGACAGCAGTACATAGATGCAGAAAGTTTCACAACTCAGTGAGCCTACCACCTCTTTTAGTTTCCCCATAGATCCGAGATTCCTGCATCACCTCTCTGTGGCAAAGACATCTGCAGTCTTTTCTGATATTTGAAAATCTCAGCTTGCCTATTTCCAGAGGCTTGTGATGAATCATCTAATTTGTTCCCATTTGGTACTTGACCTAAAAAGGAGTGTCCAGTCCTCGGCCCTACACTAGGCTTATGGGTTTCTAGGTGGTTCTCATAGTAAGGAGCTATGAGTGACATTCTTGCAGAAACTGAATAATATCTGGGCCTCAATATGGAAGGCTTTGCTAAGTAAAATGAGAGACACTTCTTGTCCTGGAGTCTTCGTTCATACTAAAAATGCAAACTGTCAGAGGGAAAAGATCATATTGCTGTGCCACAAATGAAACTAACCCCAGGAGATTTCCCATTTTCATTCCCGGGAGCTCTGCAGCATCAGTTCATCCCTTCACAAAAACAATGGACTTTATTATATTAACTATAACTCGCTGCTCCATCCTTGCCCCCCGGTTTTTACTTTGGTATTGAAAGATACACTGTTTCTTATAGTGGAGCAAGTGAAAAGCCTGGAATAAATGCTATTAAATCACCCATCACATATTAAGTACAGTAAGGAAAAGACAGCCACTAGTCAGCTTCTTTTCTCTGGGAAAGCTCTGGGACCTGTTTTCAAGGTGATGATTTGTATTCTTGGCATTACCTGCTGTATAAAGCAGGTCCTTTCTATAAATTTTTGATAGCTGCATAACAGCTGTTAATTTCTATTGTATTACTCCATTTCCTCCTCTTACATCTTTAGTAGCTTACACATATAATTTTGTATATTGAAGCTGTCTCTTATTTTGCCTTTATACTGGGTAGATTTAGGGCAGAAAACATCTTTTCGGTGGCTATAGTGTCAGAAGGTGCAATAAATTGTGATGAAGCCAGTAATCTATGTAATGGTAAAGGATATTCTTCCATGGAACAAAAGAATTTTGCAGGATAACATCACAAACCATAGATTTTAAATGGTGTGTTCAGAAGAATCTTCATCCCAACATCACAGACCACAGCTAGTACTTAGAATCTTTGGTTTAAATGAGAGTACGAGGAGCAAACACCTTATTCAAACAGATAGAATTTCCTGCATGGCAGTCCTGACACTTTAAAAAAAGAACATTTCACCATTCTGACTGTACACTCTACCAGCTTAATTTCTAACTTGCCATCAATCTGCTTTCAAATTAACAATTATTAACAATACAGCTTTTTTTTTTAATTTTTATTTTTCTTGTGGAGGAGGTGGTGGTGCTGTTTTGTTACATGCCCTTGCTCCACAGGATAAACACAGGATCAGCAAAGCTTATCCATTGATTTCTATGATGACAGATCACTAACAATGATAGATTTTCAATGATGCATCAGCAAGTGTACAAAACTGTGTGGTTGTGAGGTAACAACTGCCAAAGCTGCTCTGAATATCATATAGAAAAGATATATTGTAGTTTCACTTTTGTTACTGACAGCGAATTATGATGATGTATATTTTACATAAGGAAATTCTTCCTTTCTCTGTATGAGGTCAGAAGATAATTCAGAGAACTGCTTTGTTTTAATTTGTGAGTAAGATATTGTAAGAAAGTGAGCAGAAAATTCTTTTCCTTTCCCCCTAACACTATAGAAATCAGCAAAAAAAAAACAAAACACCAGATTAATGAAGGCAATTTGGTATGCATTGTGAAGAGAGTAAAGCATGGACCACTACAGAAAGAAAAGAGTGGAAATCAATTTTTGTAAATGGGTTAATTTATGTGTTTAATACACCAAAGTGCCACAAAGTTATTTGGTTTATTATAAATAAAACAGTGGAGTGGCTAGAGACACATTGCAGCATCTTTTTATACTTTAGAATTTAAAAAAAACCCAACATGACAGATGCAATACATGCTGGTCAACAATGAAGATTTCCCTCAGCCATGAAAAACTGCACCAGCTGTCTCTCTACTCCAATTTTACACTTAGTTTGCACACTATCCTAAAACTACCAGGCAACAGTCCAACATATGCCGCACTGGAGCTGATTTACCTATCAGGTTATCTGGATGATGCCATTTGCACAGAAAGGCAACAGACACATTTCTCTACAATACACTGAAAAAAAGCTCACAGAGGGTGTCACTTACTGAAACAACACTGTCCTGGTTTTGGCTGGGATAGAGCTAATTTTCTTAGTAGTGAGAATAACACCATGTTTTGGATTCAGTATGAGACAAATGCTGATAATACTACTTTTTAGTTCTTGCTAAGGAATCAAGGACTTTCCAACTTTCCATATTTTGTTAGTGTCCAGGAGCACAAGAAGGTGGGAGGGAACATGGCCAAGACAGCTGACCCAAACTAGCCATACCACAGAACACCATGTTCAGTTTATAAACTGGTAGGAGTCAGCCAGTGGGGCAGATCACTGCCGGGGCATCATTCAGCAGGTGGTGAACAACTGCCTTGTGCATCATTTGTCCTTTTCTTGGGTTTTATTTCTCTTTCTCTTTTTGTTATATTCATTTTCTTACAATTATTATAACTTTTATTTTTTTTTATTAAATTTTATTTTAGTTATTAAACTGTTCTAATTGCAACCCACATGCTTTCTTCTTTTTTTCAATTCTCCTCCCCATCTCACTGGGAGGGAGGAGGAGTGAGTGGCTGCATGATGCTTAGTTGCTGGCTGGAATTAAACCACAACAACCAGAAATCATATTATTGTGTCTCCAAAAATCTTTGCACCACACAGAAAGAAGTGGAGGAGCACCAATGTGTGCCACAGTTTTCGCTACACTCACTTCCCTTCCTCTGCTAGTTGTCAATGCACTAGCACTCTGTAAGGGGACCTCTGCTCTTAAGGTAATACTAAAGTAGAGAACAGAAGTTACTGCCTTCTTTTTTATGTGCTCCAGGACTTCTCTATAGCAAGGTGTAAATATAGTGGCAATTAACAGCTAATTTTCAGCCTCAATACAAGCATATCAGATTTCTGGAAACTGACATCTATACTAATACCATTTAGCTCAGCTTAGAACAGAGAGAAAAATGTCTCTCAGTGCACAGCAGGTGACAGCTATTTTACCTACTCATGTAAAGGATATAGGTTGTACCATTTGTGTCCTGGTAGCTTAAATGCACCAACTTCAAACAGGGTCTAACATGACCTTCCAGTGCATTTTTTAGTCATCTGTTATGCCTTTCAGGAACTAATCATCTTGATACAAAAGCTGATCTACAGCACAATGTATGTTTCAACTGAATGTTTTCTCCTCCACTGAATGTGCCACAACAAGGACATCGAAAGTCGCAACCATTGTTTGATTATTGCCATAGCAGTACAGGAGATTCAATAACATTAAAGCCATTAAAAATAATGCAGCTAAGCAGCCTGTACTGCTTCAGAAAGTTCCACTACTAGTAAATTAGCCCTTGCCCTCTTAGGGCATAAGTAATCTTTTCCGCACTCTGTCCTCTCCAGGGTAGTTCAGCCATTTGCCTGTGAAGGGGCCTACTTCTCACTACAGCTGCTAAGCATTGAATTCAAAGAGTAAATACAGTTTCCAGAGGCTTTAATTAAAATGATTTCTGAAGTGTGAGAATGCACTTGAAACCTAACAAGCAAGATTTTAATCTCCCCACCTACAGTAATCACTTCACAGCATGGGTGTTAATGAAGGCAGCAAGGATGGGAAATACACTGGTCACATAATCACCTAGATTAGAAAAGACCTTTAAGATCATGGAGTCCAATCATTGACCTAACATTGACAAGTCCTCAACTAAACCATATATCTAAGCACTACGTCTACCCAACTCTTAAATACCTCTAGGGATGGGGACTCCACCACTGCCCTGGGCAATCTGTTACAATGCCTGATAACCCTTTTAGTAAAGAAATTCTTCCTAATATCCAATCTAATGATGAACCAATGCAAACCAAGGGAAGAAAAAGACAGAATATTTTCTTCCAAACAAGGTTTACCTAAAGATGATTGTAAGTAACCAAAGGCTCCTGTGGTTATTTTGATATGCCCCAAAAGTTGTTCACTGAGTCAATATCCTATTTAATAGCATTCTTGTCAACTTTCCTTGTTGTATTGATATTTATTTCAGTATTTGCAGCTACAAAGGGCTTGGCCAAAGACAAGCCCTGGGGCTCCAAACACACCGGTGGACTTGTCTGAGTACACAGATCTCATTAGCAAAAGAAACCATGACATGAAGCCATGTCATTTCAAGAAACCAAGTCTCTTATAGAAGTGGATCTTTTCTGTTTAGTTTAGCTGGATTCTTATTCCATCTAGAACATTGTAATTTCTGCTATTAGTTCCGTCTTACCAGTTCATTCCAAGCCAATACAACAAAACCATCTCAAAATAAAACATATGACAGAAAGCTTTCAGTTCCATCCTTTATCAATGCATTTTCTTCAGTGCAACTCAGGGAAGAAACTTGTGAAAAAATACAAACACAAACACACTTAACATCTTGGCAGTCTGTGGTTGTGGAACTTTTTCATTGAAATTCCTTGTCCATATACCACAGCCATTGCCATATCTACCGGGAAAAGAAAAGTTGCCATTTTATAACTCAAAGAGACTGTGTTTAGAATATTCTTTCATATCATCACCAGTACTATCTGCTCCGAAAAGGCTAAATAACTCTTGACTCAAAAGGTATCCAGCTTAGAATATTCCTCGTTGATAGCATGTGCATACATGTCTCTTATTCTCAACATGTAGCAATCTCGATCAGTGTCTCCATGTTACAAGAAGTGGGGACCACCAATCTATTGTGTCACAATGAAGACCTCAGGAGACAGCACAGATACAGAAGCCCCTCTACTCAAATATGACGCCGCAAAGCATTTCAAAGCCAAGGTTTAATTGCTTGTTGATTAAGGCTCTAGGCAGTGCTATTTAAATATTGCATATATTTTTTTTAAAAATACATGCTCTTGCAACAGAAAAGAGTATAAACATCATCTCTTCACTACCTGTACAGTACCAGTACCTGCTGAGATGAAGGGTCAAGAGTACTTATTAGCATTTCAAAGGAACTGAGAAAATTTTTTGTTTGTTTATTTTTAGGGAAAATACATGAAGGAGGATCAGTACAAAAAACATGCACTTCTAGTTTTAACAATGAGTTCAAATGAATTTGGAACATTGCTCTGACATTCCCATCTCCTTTGAAGTTATCCTTAACACAGATGTCCCTGGTAAGCTCCCTGGCAAGCGCAGACAAGAGCAAAGCTCAGAGTAACAAATAATAAAATTCAAACCATAAAATCTTCAACACCTTTTTTCTATAAGGGAGTAGCTAGTCATGTGAATTAACACTTCTATTTACAGAAAAGGCCTTTAGTTATCAAACTACTAAACAAATTGTCTTCAGTGGAGGGCATAATTAACACCAGTAATTTAGCGGGGAAAAAAGGTGTCAACAAAACAGAAAAAAAAAAATAACCAACAAGATCTAACAGTATTTAACTTCCTTATTGCATATGTTCAGCTCAGCATTTATTGATTCTCATATATAATGAGCTAAATAATTACCAGTCATTCCACATATCAAATGCAAAGCACTCCCTGCATGTAATAATACAATACAAGCAAAAATAGCAGAACCCTTTCCAGAGATCATCCAGATAGAATCAGAAAAGAACATCTATAGCATTTCATTATATCTTCTTTAAGAGAAAATTTACAAATTTATTACTGTATAGAGACATCCATTTCTTAATGAAAGTATTTGTACTCACCAGTGATGATAATACTATATGGTTATATATTAATGGTTATATTTTAAATACTTAATCATGAGTATATAATATTTAACAAATAGCTGACAAATTAGGTCAGTACTATTTCAATGGATAATAGATTTCAGTAAAAATTTTATTGAAAGCAAGTGGGAATTAACATTAGTATTTCATGTGCATTATCCTTCCTTTCCATTTTCAGCTCTGCAAATCTTTCTATAATACCAGATGATGCTAGACAGAAAGTACTGCAGGCAACCAGCTTGCATCTTTACATCTGTATTTAATAAGATTGTGTTCTCCCAATGACAGTTGTTCCATGTTCCTTTGGATTTTATTTGTAATGTAAGACTGGGGATTGTACCAAAAATCTCAAGAAATTTGGTTCACAAAGTTCATTTACCAACATCATTAACCTGTGATGAAAAGTTAAATTTATAAAGTATTTTTGTCAAAATTACCAAGTTCACTCATTGGAACTAAAATTTTTCTCAGGAGACCAACCTTTCTCAGAAGAAAATACACAGCTAGCAGTTTTCAGAGAACCTCTCTCTCTTAACCTAGTTTTTCTTGAAGACATTTAAAAGCTGACAACCTTATCCTGGCTGGTAAAATGTGAAAACTGCAATCCCAGAGTACTTTATGGAACCAGAAATCACTTCCTGTCCAGGTTCCTCTGATGCATTTTGAATAGAGAAAATAAAAACACAAAAAAACTTAAAAAGAGCCATTGTCCCAGAGATCCCATTTGCAAGTGGGAGATGGAGTTATGTAGGAGTGCAGATACATCCATATTTATTACTCAAATCAAGACTGCACTGTAGAAGCAGATCTCCCAATCTTGTGCGTTTCCTGAATTTTCTTTTGCATTGCAAAACCATCCCATTATTTGGATTTCTGAGAAAGCAATCTAGAAGATGCTCTCCAGGAGGGCAACCAAGGTGCTCCATCCTCTACTAGATGTTCAGCCTAAGGGACCAGGTTAGAGCTACCAAAATCAAACCACAAAAAACAGTGCATTTTGTGGAAATCACTTCCTCACAACCAACTGGTTTCCTGTACAGATCCGCATGTGCTAGCTAACTGCTAACATGAGTATAGACTAGGTATAACCTAAATTACTTTTTTTCCTGAAAATAGCATGTAATAGAAATACTGGCAACTGTACAACCCCTAAATACCTGCAGAAGCATTTTAAACACAGAATCAACTCCAGGAAATCAATCTGAAGAACAGTGCTGACTGTTATTCAAAGTCAAAAATCCCTACATGCTTATGTAGCAGCACTAACATGCTGATCAAATCCTCAAGATCAAAGTTAAACTTGTACTGAATTTGAACCCGGATACATGATACACATGCAGAAACCTAGACATGTACCCTTAAGATTTCTTCTGGGGATTAAACAACCCTCATGTATACAATGCTTTAACTCACTTTTCAGCCCTTTTTTAATTAAATCATAGTAAACAGAATAGAAAAAAATCTGCTGGTACAGATAGTGTGTTTCTTCCCTCCTCTTGACTCAGTCTGACAGAAAAACTCCTACTAGCATAGGGTGCTTCTGTTAACAAACACCCTCCCATCCACTCCCCCCCCACCACTCCCAAAAAAGAAACCACTGTAGCTGCTCCTTTTTAACTTAATAAGGTTTTAATATATCATATTTGTGATTCAACAACTAGTACTCTAATCTTGCAATTTATCACATCCTCTCTGTCACACACATTTTTATAGTTTTATACATCTATATATTTATACGTGTCTATTTGAGGCAACCTCATGTATCAGAGCTAGAAATCACCGTGTCTTTCAGAAAACCCAAAGCTTAAGAAAACCTAAGAGTTTATTTATAAGGACCATCACAAACAGGTACAGGCATGCTCTTCTGATGCTCCATGCTGATAGAATCATAGACAGGTTTGGGTTAGGAGGGAGACCTTTAAAGGTCATCTAGTCCCAACACCCTGCATTGAACAGGGACATCTTTAACTAGACCAGGTTGCTCAGAACCCTGTCCAACCTGACTCAATGTTTCCAGGGATTGGGGGGTGGGGCATTTACCACCTCTCTGGGCAACCTGTCCCAGTTACATAATTATATGTAACAAAAGCTATATCAAGTATAGCTAACTAAAATGTGTGCTGAGATTCAGAGCCATAGCACTGAAAAAATAAAAAGGTTGGTTGGTGTTTTTTTTTGGTTGGGTGGGTTTTGGGTTTTTTGGTTTTGTGTTTTTTTAAAAAGAGTCAGATCTAAATTTTAAATAAATCTTCTTAGGGTGAAGACATGGTAACTTGAATCTCCCACTTACCCACAGAGCACAGAAAATCAATAATGTACATTTATTTGTAAAGTTATTTGTATGGATAGGCTGGAAAGGTGGGCCCAGATGAACTTTATGAGGTTCAACAAGGCCAAGTGCATGGTCCTGCACCTGGGCCAGGGCAACCAGCATTATCAGTATAGGCTGGGAGAGGACATACTGGAGAGCAGCCCTGTGGAAAGGGACTTGGGAGTGCTGGTGGATGAAAAACTGGATATGAGCCATCAATGTGCAAAGGCAGCCCAGAAGGCCAATCCCATCCTGGGCTGCATCAAGAGAACTGTGGCCAGCAGATCAAGAGAGGTGATTCTGCCCCTCTACTCTGCCCTGGTGAGACCTCACCTGGAGTATTGTGTCCAGTTCTGGAGCCCCCAGCACAAGAAAGATGTAGGCGTATTGGAGCATGTCCAGTGGAGAGCCACCAGAATGATCAGGGGAATGGAGCATCTCTTCTACAAAGAAAGCCTGAGGGAGTTGGGGCTGTTTAGCCTGGAGAAGAGAAGGCTCNAGGGTAGATTTAGGCTGGATATTAGAAAAACGTTCCTTAACTTGAGGGTGATAGATCACTGGAATGGGCTGCCCAGAGAGGTGGTGGAGGCCCCATCCCTGGAGTCATTCGAGGTCAGGCTTGATGAGGGTCTGAGCAACCTGACCTAGGTAGATGTCCCTACTTGTGTAGGGAGGTTGGACCAGATGACCTCTAGAGGTCTCTTCCAGCCTAAAACTTTCTCTGATTCTATGATTTGCCTTGCTATTTTGTCACTGTATTTTCTTGTGTGCTGAAGAAACATCACTAGGAAAAAAAAAAAAAAAAAAAAATCACGTGACCTCCAGGCTGCTAATTTCAGTTTTCAAAAGAACAAAGGAAGTAAAAAAATTATAAGCTTTCACACACTTTGCTTTCCTTATTTTTCCCATCTCACTCCCAGTTATGCACCAATACCCAACTGTTTGGGTACCTACTGACTTCCAGGCCAAATTCAGATAAACTTGATCTCACATAAATTTTAATCAGTATTTCCATTTACAGTCCAAAGGCAGTTGAAACCATGTTATGCTGCTCTAAGGATGTCTGTATATGTGAGACATGAGGAAAGGTTTATGTCTGCTATGCAACTTTCTTGGAGAAAATTCTGTAATAAAAATCAGTATCTAAGCTTCCTTTTGCTTCGTTAAACTTGTATTGAACTTGGGACTTAGGGGAGACAACACTATTATTAAATAACATAACATCCTTGTAGAAATGTCATTGTGCTCAAGCATTTTTCTCTACATTTTAGCTGGAATATTGTTTCAAGTAATTTGCTGTCATTGTGAACAGTGCAAACACTGACACCAGGACACACATAAAATTTGCGTACCTTTCCTCCTGGCCCCTAGTGTAAAAAAGGACTGTGGAATGCAGATTTTGGGATAAGCGATTTTATTCAACAGTTGCTTTGTATTCTTTAGGTAAATTCTTAATCCTAAAGAAATCCACTTTCCAGGCTTGAGTCTCCAGTACTGGTTAGAAGCTGCTGAAACATCTATGAAACACAGAATTGCTATCAGCTGCTGAAGTAATTCAAAGATCCTCTTATAGGTATACATACTAAATGTCTGTGCAGATGGAGACACTTTGTCCCAGACACTATGCTCCAAGTGAAGCTGTACTGTTTCAAGCAATATTGACAGTAATAGGTTCATGCCCTGCAATTGAGGCAGTGCTGGTACATTAACTACCTGATTATTTCTATAAGGTCAAGCAGCCTCTCTAAGTAACCATCAAGTTAAGAACTGTCTTTCATGATGTACAAAATGAGCTGTCATGATTTTTGGCCATAATAATCTTCATTTCCAACCGAGGAAGGGACCCAATTATATTTGAATCTGTCCATCAGCAGTATGATAAAGAATCATTTTTAAGAATAACTTTCATATTTCTATGAAGAGTAAAGACTCTTCAAAGGTTAACAAAGGAATAATGGCCATGGTGTTTCATGCTCAAAGAGAAAAAAGAAGCAATTATACTTAATTAGTTTGATGAGTAATGCTTACCTAAAATAATGGTGCCATCTAAAGTTCAGCTCATTCAATCTGCTCAGATTTGTGTGGCAATTACTAGTTCTGTGGACAGATAGTACCAAGTCTTGACCTTTATAAATTATGGCAGTGGTACAATGGTTCCCTAGATTATTGCCTGCTGAATGGTTTCTTGACATAAAACATAGGTGCAGGTAACAAAATCTGTGAAGTAAGCAATTTCATGAGCACTAAGGCATAAGCAGAAGATGAGCCTGATTCACCAATATCTGGCATCTTGTAGTGAGATTAAATAAAGCAGCATTTTGGAAACCCTCTAAGGTGCCTGAACACCTTGACAGAAATTGGAGCTGAGGGATGCTGGAAATTCTGATAGCACATCAAGTGCATCTCTGAGATGCAAGCTGTGACCTTAGAAAAGAAAGTCCCATCTCAAGCAATTTCTTACATTGGTGTTTTACCACTTTGAGATTTATTTTTTTAAAGTTAATAAAAATATTTTCTCATCTGCTTCTTTTCTTTTCAATTCTGAAATTACTCAAACTTCCTGGCACATTTTCACAATAAAATGAACCTTAGTAGTGTCACAGATATTGCAAACTTGTTTTCAAGTTTCTCACCTATAAAGAAAGGAAAAGCTATTTGAACTCTATAACTAATTAAAATAAATGTTTTTATTACTTCTGTGCAAGAAAACAATATGCTAATGTTATAAAATAACTTTTCTTTAACTTATAAATGGCTCTACTGAACCTCTCCTCTCTTGGCAAAGCCCAGTGTGGTGTAAATACCATATCCCACAGCAGGTATAGTTACGCTTTTCTGCACTTTCTCCCAAACACTGTGGTTTCAATAACCCATCAGTATTGCAGGATATGTCAGATATGTCATGGTCTGAAATAGTTGGCAAGTTACGTTTAGAAAATAGATTCTATTTTATCAGCCCCCTCGCAATGACACTTTTGCTAGTGAGTCTACCTATTAAAATCAGCATGACAGCCGATAGTCCAGCAACATCTTGTTTGGCAGTAGTGTAATCGGCAGAATTTTGCCCATTCAAAACCAAAAACAGTTTGCAAAACTAAACAGAATTTTTTTGGAAGACAGACTGTTTTGAACAAGCCTTTTGTTTTGTCTTTCTGCTAACATAGAATACCAGAAACCTCAATGGGTAGCCAACTCCTGTGAGATTTGTAGCCAATTTTCAATACACAGCTTTGGTTAGTTCATCTGAGCTGCAGTTAGCAAGCCAAACATTTGGTTGCTTATATGGGCAATAATAGATTTTTTTTTATATTACCTTCAAATTATTTCATTAACAGAAATCACAAAAGGATAAAGATATTTAATCTCCTCATGTCAATAGCCAAGTTTGTCTGTATGCTTGACTTTCATCCAGATGCAGCATCCCAAATTACTTCACAAACAGCAATTAATAATGTTCTTTGTTTTGTTTCTACAGCATTTACATTAAAATTGTGAAGTTAAGGGTTAGCCAATGTTCTTGCTTATGACATTAGTGGTAAAATGAATGCAGGGCAAAGAATTCAGTCTGGTCTGAGAGTGAATCTTACACCTAACACTGGTTCCTTGGAGCAGAAGCAGAGAAAGGTCTGCAGTTTTTTTATCTAAAAATATTTATTGAGACATTAATGAAAAGAACTCTATTACAGTTATGGTTGGTTTCTCAAGCATGACATCATGACAAATAGGAAAATTTACAGGAAAATACAACAGGCCCTTTAATCATCAGATATAGAAATAAGGCATTTAAAATTATAAGGAAGCAAAACATCCCTATTAGCATCAACATGGTGTCATTTGCATACTCTGAAATATTTCAATTTATCTATTTTCTTTTTGTAGTTGTTTGTTGTTTTTTTTTTTCCTTAAAGATACCTGAAAGTAGTTTTCAGGATGTAGGCACTCTCCTTGCATTTCCAATTAGTAAAGGATATAGGTTTGAATAGGCTTCAGATCACTAATGCTGTAATTCAATCATACTATAAGCTAAAGATAATCTTATTGTTCACACTTCAGTCAAAGTCAAAACTCTTCAGCCAAATTCCAGTTTTGTTATTAACGTCTATCTGTTATTGCATGCAGCCACATTCCTATATGCTTATCTTAGATTAGTACCTACACACACCACAGCTAAAGTCGTCTTTGGATACCACCAAACAAAGTTTATGTCTTCACTACAGTCCCAAGTGTGAATGCAGCAACAAGAGAGAAAATCTGATTTCTTCAGTACTAGCACTAGACCACAGACTTCACTGTGCATCAGCCTGTATTCACAACCAGGGTCTTGGTGGCCCTGTTGTAGCATGCACTACTGCTTCTGGTGCTGTAAATACACTCCTAACACTAAGGAAGCTCAAATGTAGAAGTCTGGGGTCACACTCTGTGGTGTAACAGCTCAACATCACCACTGAAACGTACAGTTCTTCCTACCTCCTTGTACCTTTCTCTTCTCCACGCTTACTTTGTATCAGCTCGTCAGACAATCTTTGAAAACCAAGTTGTTCCCTGTCTATATTAAAAAGGTAGAAAACTGCTCAGGAAAAAAAACCAAAAACAACCACACAACAACAGAAACCAAACCATACCAAACAAACAAAAAACACCAATAAGAAGAAAAAAAAAAAAGAAAAAAAAAAACACAAAAAAAACCACAAACCACCGTGATTTAATACCAAACAACTGGGTATTTTACTGCTCTTTTGCAGAGTTAAGCAGATCAAAGAAGAATCTATAAATCTAAGTAAATTAGTGGGGACTGACAGAGCTGAGAATCAGGGAGAAGAACAAAAGGAGCATCATGTAATGGGAAATCTCTGAAAAAAATCAGCTACAACTTTTAAGTTAAATATTCTGCTACATTTTTCATGAAGAAAGTGGAAGTGTGTGAGCCTTATGGTATTATTTCAAGTGATGCATCATCGGGATGAAGTATCCATACCTACTAAAATCAGTATGATTTCTTGGAGGTTTCACTGCTGTTACAGAACTCAGCTACGTTTTTGAAACGGACATTACCTGTTCTGGACAGAGTTTCACATGAGCCTTGGTTATTTACGATTTGTAAATGGAAAACATATTTAAAAACTCAGTGATTACTAAGATTTTGACCACAAATTCAGGGGAATTGAAGTCTTCAAAACATTTCCGGATTCATTTAACCCAAATATCAGGAAATGGGACAAGGCCACAACTAAAACCTGGTTATATAACACGTATATATTACATTCAAATACAGCAGTCTCTCAGAGGGATCCTCTGGATAACTGTAGGTATCCAGGGATAACCCCTGAAGCAAGATGACTCAGTTGCAGCCCTACAGGAGGATTCTCTCTCTCCTTTTTTGTCATCTTGCTACAACCCAAACTATTTCGGCTAAGAAATAGGCCTTAGCTATTAACAATACTTCTATTCCCTTCAAAAGGCTTTGAACTGGATCTTTGTGGTATCTGGATCTAGGGACCAACTCAGACATTAACAACACCATGAGGAATTATCAACCTGCTGACAAAAGACTCTTCTCCACTCAGTTGTACATCATAACTATAGAGAACCTTATAAAAAGAAAACACTGAGCCTCACAATTGCTTTACCCACAATGGTAGAAGAACAAATCAGTAGTCACATGTTATAGACTAGTACTGTTAACTTCTTCAGTTTAGCAAACAAACTATTCTGACCGCTGTTCGCAAAAAAGTGATTTAATCAAGAATATTACTGAAAAAAAAAAGTTGGTAAAAGGAAATACACTTAAGAACAGGAGGAGCAAAAATTGCTTGTTCTTCTCCACTAACTTTCACCATATTCATTACCATGCAGTCTTCAGCTATCAACTTCACACCTGAGGCAATAACATTTCCAATCGTGAGTAGCAGAGGAGTTTGGTTTTGGTTTTTTGGTAGTCCTAATGAACCAGGAGCCAATCAGTTGGAGGAGCTTCCTGTTGGGTATGGCTTCTGTGAGGGCTGGTTGCATCTTGCTGAGCTCTCTGGGTGGTGTCCTTCCATGTGAAGGGCCACTGAGGGAGCCAACTCTGTCTGTTGTGTCCAGCAGGCGATGCTGGCACCACGGTGGGGAGCTGACGAGCTGGCCCCACAGGAACCTATGGCAGAACTGTCTGAAATAAGACTTCTGAGGAGATGTTGCTGAGTTCAGTGTTGGCCTGTGTGATCAGGCAGCTGATGGCAGCATAAAATGATGATGGCTGAACAAGCACAACAACTGATCAAGTCATTTGACTTTTCTTAGGCCCTCAAAGCCAGCAGTTCCACAGGGAAAAACCTCTGCTTCCTCCTGAAGCAGCGACAGCTCCATCTAGTCTTTATATGGTGATGTTAGTTCAACATGGAGCCAACAAAACAATTCAGCTTATAAAGCTTCATCCTCTATCAAGGAGAGGTGATATGAAGCGCAGTGGAGACAGCAGCATTAAAATCTAAGCCTTCTGACTATCTTTGCTACCTTTAAAGGTAACAATAAGGTTCAACCTAAACATCTTTCTCATATTTATGTCAATACTGCAATGGTTATTTCCCTGTAATTATCCCAGACTGAGGCTTCCAACCTGACTGCTCCTAAAATACCTGTTTTCAGAGTTTCTGTCTGTAGCCTTACATCACTGAATTTTTTATTTTTGTAAGTATCTTTTCACTTTCTTTTTTTTCCTCCCCTGGAAAACCTGTAAGCTTTTCCAAGTTCAATTTGTCTAACTAAATTCCTGTGTACTTCTTCAGAATTACTCTACAGGAAACCTGCCAGGGTCCCTTAGCATATGTCCAAAAATTAAGATTACTGGAGTACAGATTATGTTTTCTGATGGCAGATATCCCAGACTCAAGGTATGGCAGTAATCACATGAAAAATATTAGCTTTGCTGATCATGTGAAAAGGAACCACATTTTTCATGCTCCCTATGGATTTCCTCTTCCTTCCTTTTCAGGCCTGTACCAAACTCTGCATGTGTAGTCCTGTTGCTGTCCTCAGAATCACCAGAAAGATGAGAACATACTAATTCTCATATCTTTGGTCTTCCTTTGCCAAGACAGTAAGCTCACTTCCTAGAATCCATCCAAATATTTCCATCTTCCCAGTATAGGTGTCCACAGACTACACAAGTGTGCTACACACTAAAGACACTCAGAAAACCTGCTGAATGTATATTCGGCCTGCAGGTTACCACACAGACATTCGCCTCTTACTTTAAGCAAGATTAAAGTCTCCAAGACACATGTATTTTTAAGATTATGACATCCTTAGGACCATCTTTATCATTTTATCTGGAATAATCATTTGGTATACTATTTGGAGCAATTTATCATAGTCTGGATAGGAAAGCTGAAAGATGAAAGGCAAGAAAAAAAAAAGCTTTAAATGGAGAGAGAACTAGTTCAATTTCTGAATACAGCACTCAAAGCATTATTTAATTGTCAAAGTTACATTCAAAATTAAACAATTTTCCTGTGAGCAGTCTTAATGTGCTCATATTTAAATGAAAGTCAATACATACCTTAAGAATAAAAAACAAAGTGAAACTGATTACAGACATACGTGAACGTCATATATTGAGACTTTTGACCGCACTTTTATATTAGAGTGCCAGCTCCTGAACAGATGAGATTACATGAAGATCTTAGCTTTTGTTTTCAAGAGATATACAGTTAGTTAGTTAACATCAAAGAAAAGAATAAGAATTTGAACTATTAAAGGCTCAGAAACTAGAAAGCAAATAAGAACTCTGAAACTAAGAGTAGCAACAGCAACCAAAAAAATAAAAGGAAATAAGACAGGTTCACCCTTTGGCAACTATTGCAAAATGTTTTTAATATGTGGTATCAATGATAATGAAGATGATAATGTGGCTTTTTGTAGCTCATAAAAAACTCTGAAAAACTGCAAGTAAAACTATGGTTATCTCTGTGTAGAATACTATGCAAAATACTGAAATGTTATAGCAACAACTGTACACAATAACCTGGTAGAAAAAAAATCTGTGAATTAATTGAAAGTCTCATGAGTTATGTTGCTTATCCTAAGAACATACAAAATTACTTTTTAGGAAGGGTAAAATAAGTTAGTACAAAATGCACAGTGAGGAGATAAGATGGCGCACAGTGAAAACAATTAGTCCCTGCAATGTCTACCTCTCATTGCAACACATGACTATGAGCTGCACCTGCACAGAGCCCTAGCAAGACTCTCAGTGATTTACATAGGTCTATTCTAGCTGCAGTATAAGCATAAACATACACTAAGAAGAAAAAGCTTAAATCAAGATTAAACTGAAAGGATGTCACACTGAAAGATGACAGTGGGCCGCTCTGTGCTTTACCACCTTCTCACACGACAATTCCTGTCATTCAGTGCCATTTTGTGCCTTTAGAAACATTCCTATTATCAGATTTTCCCTTTTTTTGTCATTTGACACTTAACATTGAGACAGTTGTGCTACTTCAAGACTGCCTATAATAGTATTTGTACACTGTTCATCAATACAAGCAATGTTGCTGACCTGGCCAATGGCTCTAAAAGGGCTACTGGTACAAATTCTCACACACCTGTGGGATATTTTTGTGGCATTATAACTCTATTTAATCGCAACTATTTCACTTCCTAAGGAGTAATACTTTCTCATTTATTTCATTAATCAAACCTACTGAACAAAATTGTTTGGAATTAATATATCACCCCACATTGGTTATTCATACAGAATCTAGTTTATTTTTGTTACGTACACACTACACCTCCTTAGCTGGATTTACTTGAGTTTCAATATGGAAAGCCTGATTCTTAGTCTCAGTTTCCTGCTGGGGTTATACCCAGGTGAACAAGGTTACAACACATAGCTCCCCACAATCAGATAACACTGCTTTTTGCCTTCTCTACCCCTCACCAACATATTCAGTCCTAGTTAGAACAGACATCCTTGGTTACAGGCAGTGGCTGACTTGTGGGGATTATACATCCCAAATATTTGTTTGAACTAGACTTGTGATTAAGCCATATATTGGAGCATTTCTCTTACTACATATGAACATTTTTTCTACAGCTTCTGATTTCTTGCACTAAAGCCTCCTTGTATTAAAATTTTTCTTGAACCCCATAGAGACAGCCTCTAAAACATAACAGATTATAATGGTTGCCTCAAGATACAGATCACAAGTGATAGCGTCCTGTCTTCTACACCCAACACTTGAGTAAACTAGGACACTGCAGAGAGAGTTCAAGCAGATTAATTGCAACAGATAAGAAGCAACTATGAAACTACGCTGAACTGCTGAGACTCTACAAGCATTATACAAAAAGGCTGACCTGGTAAAAAAATAGGCCTTATTCTCCTCTTACACAGCTGACTATGGCTGGAGTTACTCTGATTTAGAGCATACTTGCACAAGTATAAAACTGATGCCAGTTGAATCAGAATCTGGCCGAATGCCTACCAATGCAATAGCTTCAGATGCTGGCTTTAATTGAAATGACAGATGTACTATCACATGGCAATCAGGAAATTTGTTCTGCTTTCTTTCCCAAATTGCTACTGACCCCAGCCATATCCTTATGTCAATAAGGAGGTGTGAAAACAGGAATCTGGGGAAAGAGTAGACTATTAAACAGCTTAGAAATGTCTTTTAAAATTGGATTTGTTCCAGCAAGACTTAAATATCTGGTAGCCTTGCTTCAATACTATTTTTATATTGCTAAAAGGAGTTATCTAAAATCCTGGGCTCTTTCCCCGGCAGCTTCCTCTGTCCTTTATTTTAATCATATAAAAGCTAAATAGAAATCTTCTTAGACACAAAAGAAAGCTGAATGCACTGTAAATAACTGACCCATTTCAGGCTTTCTCTTCCATTGTGCCTAATTCCATCTTCCAGGATAAATGGAAAAAAGATTGACTAATCAGAGAAGCTTTTGGAGTTACAATAGGCTTTTAAGACTGTTACCATATATTGGTGCTTCTCTAATGAAAGAGGTTCAGGACAGCTCTGAAAGTACTTTGCTTCTTTCCCAGATGATCTAACTTACTGACTCCACTGGCAGAGCGGCTATAGCACAGCAACATATACCCTTTCAAAAAGGGGCCCTTTGCTGTTAAGGGTAAATGCACAAGTCAGTGCAAAGAAGGGTTTATAAACCTTGAGACCACAGCTATAACAGAACCACTTTGGCAGTGATACTGTTGTGTACCTTCAAGGACCTCAGTGTGAATACAGCTAATACCAGAAACCTTGCAGCCAGGCCCAGGTTGCTCTGTACGGTGGCTAATCCAGCCTTTTTCAAGGCTTCTTTACTGGGCAAGAAACCACACCCATTAAAACAATAGTTCTGACAAAATAGTTTTACTGTGGTGTTACCCCCTATACCTCCCTAGAGTCTACTGTTCCCTGGCCTGGCGGAAGCATTGCAATTACCTGCCCAGCATGGGCATGCCTTGCCCCTCCTTGCTGTGCCTAGCTCTGTCAACAGGTTAATAAAGCTTTTTAACCATCTGAAGATGAAAGAAGAAACTATATTTGGTTTCGTCTGAAGAAACCATGTTTGTCAGAGATTTTGTCCTTCAATATTCCTAACTAACATTCCCATAGGCAGGAATCTTTGTTTTCTATAGCAAAGGCAGGTCTTGAATTGTCCAAGGTCATTGTTGGGCTTCAAACTAGCTAGAGAAATTGAAAATTTTTAAGCATTGTTGGTAGTACATAGACAGGACACCTCAGAGTACAGGCATGAACAGGACTCAGCTGAAATACATAAATCAAATACACAAGGTTAGCTGCACCTTTGCATGCTCCATGAGGAGCCATTACCAATGCCTCTATACTGAGCTCCTAGTACTGCTTTAAGGGCAGTTAGAGATGGCAACAAAGTCAAATTGTTGTGGGTGCTGGTAAGCAAGCTAAACATGGACACGGGCCCCAAGCTACAGATTAGGACACTAGGGAAAACTTTAAAAACACACACAAACAAGAAAAAAAGCAAAAGAAAAAACAAACACCAAAAACACAAACAACCTAAAAACCTGGGAGGGCCATGCAGCATGAGGCAGATTACCCAGGGCACCAGAGGGTCTGAGAAATCTGAATCCTTGATAGTTTTCAAAATCTGAACTAGTGGTGGCAATAACCACTCTTGGAGGGAAAGAGATCTCTTCTAGCCACCTTTGCTGTGATTCTGGGAAAACAGACTGCCGGAAAGCCTGCTTCAGAGATGGTTTAAAAGCTTTATTAACCTTTTGACAGAGCCAGGCACAGCAAGAAGGGGCAAGGCATCCCCACGCTGGGCAGGTAATTGCCCAGTGTTTCCACCAGGCCAGGGAATGATAGACTCCAGGGAGGTATAGGGGGTCACAAAAGTGTAATAAAAGAGAAATAGTGAGATTTGAACTAGTGGGACAAAGTAAAAAATGTTGTGACAGGTAGAAAGGGTTAGGCTTAGTGACATGAGGAGCATAACAAGTTTTTCCAGGTCCGCTTGAAAAAAAAGGAGTGAAAAAACACAAACCTGTTACTGATGTGCAGCATACTGACCAGTATAAAATGTGATCCTGGATGGAAGATTTGTTTAGTAGCATCTGTACAAATAGATATATGTGACATCTTGATTTCCAAAGTCGTGGCTTAAGTAGACAAGATTTCCCAAGACAAATACGTAAAAGATAATTTCATGAGTTTAATACCACCACTATGGTCGGTACAAGTCACATTGATAGAATTTTACAATTCTAAAAAGTCCCTAAATTACAAGATACGTATATTAAAGAAAAGGGTAGAATATCCTTTATTAGTTTTAACTGTTCCTACATAAAGCCTGTTTCAGGTAATAAAATTAATAATGACAGATATCTAAAATAGTAGTTTTCTTTAAAGAAGTCAAGGCTTCTTGCAAACAGTTCTCTGTCCCTGTATTGCTGCATATCATGGAGATATCACACTTACCCTACTGCTCAAATAGATATCAGTAACTAATCACCTTTTCATTGTTACGCCCAGATACCCTTCTTCATTTCAATCAGTTTAGATGGTATCACCTGGACTGAGTGATCCAACACAAGTGTGACAGGCCCTTTGAGATTCAGACTAGCATCAAGTGATCATCTGATGACACAAAGTGGTCCACAGCAGCCAGCATAGCCGTGATTTAGATAAGCAAACGCTCCACTATGGTGTCCCTTTTTCCTAACAGTCTTTCAGACACACTGGCAACTGCCCTACCATGGAAACGGAGAGAGAAACACCCTCAGGGATGATGCTACTGGAAAATATGAGACCTCTCACAGCTTCAGTGATTGTAAACAAGACACAGGAGAAGTCACTCTAATGAAATTAGACTGCTGTAAGAAACAGTAGCTCTGGATCCAATCCAGGGTGCTTTACAGTCAGTAGTACAAGCTGATTTTTTGTATTACATCATATTTTTGTCTCATACAACTGTTACTAGCCTATGATATGCTAATTATTATTTAAGAAAATGAAAAACAATAAGCAAAGCAGAGGTCCATCCTAAGAGAACAGGATGTACTGTGCTAAACTTCCTGCATGCAGAGAACGGGAAAGGAGTAAAAAAAAAAAAAAAAGGATGATTTCCAGCTTATTGTTTACATCCTAGTCCTTGGCAGCTATGCCAATAAAAGCACTGAATAATGATCCCAAAAGGACCAAAACAAGAGAAACTACATGTTCAGCAGTCCTTTGTTATTTGAAATCCACTAGTAGTGTGCTTTATTTGCTTTTCAGCTGTACTTTGGTGCGGCCTTTCAAAAGGAAATAATCCTATAAACAAAATATCTGGCTAAGAAACAAAAGGGCTGCCAAGTCTGATCCGCAGGTGATGAGTACTTGGCCAGCAACCACAGTTAGGCTAAATTAAAGACAATTAAAACAGACAAAATTGTCCATCTGCTTTTACAGTTAATATAGACAGTGTAAAAAGGTGCTAAAAATCTCTAAAGATAAACCTTACACTACATGCTGAAGACCAAATGTCCAGCAAAAACCTCTGTTGTACCAACCAAGCCAAAGCAAAAAAAGTCTGTACAAAGGAATTCTAGCACATTACATGAAGACCTCTCTGTTTTCATGTTTAGTAGTAACAAAAAAATAGACAAAATGTTCAGATCCACTGTGATGGATCCTTAAATCTAACATTTTTCCATTTTAACTGTAGTAACTAAAGGGGTAGCTAGGAAACTCCTAGAAATGTATCTAGTCAGCCTGAGACTAGAGTGTGTACTGAAATAATGCACGTGAGCATCTTACAAGTCCTACACATGTGGCGTGAATAAATGCAAGTCCATTTAAAAAAGCTATGTATCAAGAAGGACAGATATGAATAATAAAATACCATAACTACTTAACTAGGACATTTTATAACAGAGTAAACCTCTGACAAAAATATAGCACAGTTAAAACCAAATTGTTTTCTTTCTCCTAGTTGTCACTCACATGCACACCAACTCATTCTTTAAATTAGCCAATAATTAGATAGCTGCGTTCATCAACAGCAAGTGGGACACACTAATTTATTGCTTTGACTCAAATCCACTGGGCCAGCCCCTGCTATCTGCATTTTACTTTACAGCCAAATCTCTCACTGTTTTCTGCTATCCATAACTAATCCACACATCCCATGCTGCATGTTCATACTCCTTGCTTTGCCCTGCAACCATAACACACTGGTTCAGGAAACCAAAGCAAAAGACCATTCATCTTCTTGTAGGTGTTATAAGTCTTTACTGAGAGAGATGCCTGAACAGAACTCCAGTGAGGACAGGTAAATGCGATGGCTGAAACAAGGGAATCAGTTGAGCACTTGGCATGGCAGGAATGAGCAGGGAAGCAGGAACTGCCACTTTCAGTAGCAGCCTGTGTTATGTCTCCTCAGCACTATTGTAAAGCTATATCTTCAGTTTCATAACTATTTTAAATGAGTGGGGTTTTGTGAGTTGATGTCAAAACCAGTAATCCCACCTTTTCTCTTTCCTGTTCATACCTTTGTTTACCCTCCTGCCAGCACTAGCGTTCGGGCAGCTGTGCAAAGAGCCAGACACATTTGGAAACTCACTCAGGTTTTTTTCTTCTGTTAAAAATATCTTTATAAAGACAGAAAGAATGGAAATACTTTTCAGATACTCAGGAATTTTCATAGTGATGTTGCTACTTTCTCCTGCAAAGAAGAGATGTGCATTTTTAGCATATATTCAGTACCTCACTAGTGAATATTCGTAGCTTCAAGCACATTTTGAGATTTAAAATACTTGTAATGGCTCTTTTTCTTTTCCTTTTTTTTCCTTCCCTTACACCCATATGAGAGGTACTAATTTGAATGTAGGCAAACATTAGCAGAAAAAACTGTGTCACAAAAACCAGCCACTTCTAAGACATTTGGTTTTGTCTCATAAAATGATTGAATGGAGATGGATTAATCTCTCTAAGGAAAGGACATTTTGGCAAGCACATTTAGCTTGGTTTCCCACAGTTGCTGAGCAGACTGCATTAGCTCTCTGCTCACTGAACTGACTGCTACTCCAGTCTGAATCATGCACAGGAGGAGCCAAACTCACTGTAACATTTCCAGACCGGTGGCTTCATGGGTTTGGGCGATCCAGCCCTAAGCTCCTCAAAACCACCTTTAACTCACAGGTCTTTTAGTTCTGGATCTTTATCAATTCTTCCTCTAAAACTCAGGAGGGAAGTAGGCAGAAGAAAGGAAAGAGGAAGAACTGCACTAGTTTCCCAAGTAACCAGCCCAAACATAGTAGCAAGTGTTTCACTAGACAGGGTCAACATTTTATACCCATTTAGACACTTATCCTGAAACAGAGTCACAAAGAATGCTAAATATGAATGGCAATTCATTTATATTGCATAGATGTTACTCATTTCACTGAAAAACACGTAAGACTAACTCAGGTAGTTCTTTTCTCTGCTTACATCCACAACCTGTAGCTACTCATCAGAAATTAGAAACGATCAGTTAAAAGAAAGTAATAAAACAACATAATGAGAAAGTTTGAAGAAGCTGATGTTTCTGGAAAATCCATCAGCCTAGTACAAGGTTAAATATGCTTCCTCCCATGCCCAGCCTTAATAGAGACAGATACATTTCTTGGATCATTTAAAAAGATTTGTACAGAATCTCTGGAAAAGATTTCCAGTTAACCTTTCTATTTTATCAAGTGCTCTCACAACACAAAAGTTGTAACTTGTGACTCTACTAATCAAAAGCACATGTTTAAGATGTACTTTTCCTGAGAAAGGGGTTGGGCCTGAGAACTTCAGTGCTCACAGAAACCAAGCACAGAAACCAACAAGAATAAAACATGCTTTTTTGTCCTGAAAAGCAGACAATTTAGAATATTACCCATCCCTCAGGCTGACAAGCTTCATTTTTTGAGAAGAGCGAGGTTCTTATCTGTGGACATGCTCCAGGGGGAAAGGAGGGCAAGGTGGGTTAGGTTTTTCCAAGATTTTTCTAAACATGCCTACCTTCGTGCACACAACTATCTTAACAGAGGGTTTAATGCATTCCCTTATCCTCAGAAAGCCACATACAGCCAGCTGCTCCTGAGCGCTCTCTAGCTCAAAGCTATTTGTGCGAGTGAAGATGTGGAATAAACACACAAATCATAACCTTGTCAGTCCTAGCCCTCACAACTGTGCATCGTTCATTTTTGTTGCTGAACCATTCAGGGGTTTTTTACTTAAAGCCACACTAATTAACAGAATCCAATGAAGTACATAATAAAGTTTATCCAGCAGAAACCCAAGGGCTACTATTTCAAGTTTCTAGTTGAAATAAGCAGTCTTATAAGCAGAATTGTTACTGGTAGAGAGATTAGCTTGCCTCCAGTACCACTGGAGTACTGATAGCCAGAGGTACATGCACAGTGAGCACACAAGCATGGTATGAGAAACCAGCCAGGACTGCAAATAAGGCTGCGCTGCTAATGAGGAACTGGAGGAATCGGAGCATAAGGAAAAGCCAATTTAAGATATCTTTCTTCTTAGCATTGCTTAGTTTAGCTGCGTCAAAGGGCCAAGTACCTTCAAGTACCACCATCAACAGCATTAAACTTACTTCAAATCTCACCAGAAACTTTACACCCTCAAACCTGGGTTCACGATCTTTTTTATTTTTGCTCAAAGCCTATCAGAACAGGTGTTTATATTAAAAAAAAAAAAGAGTTTGCAATATATTCTTGTAGAAAACAAAGGCCTAGGTGAACTATGCACTGATCTTAATTGCCCACAAAATTTAATACTACACATTCAGACAAAAATAATTCAATGCTGGAACTAACCCAGTATTAGAAATGTTCCTACTCTCCTCCACAGGAAGGGAAATGATTAACTGAAAAAAAAAAATCAACAGTAAAACTCAAAACTAATAGAACTTTAATCACACATGAGCTATGTTTTACCTCCTCTCTACACAGGACCTGCAAGAACACTGCTAGTGAAGGAAAAGAAAAATGTTCCAAGAAGAAAAAGCAGGTTTTTGCCTGAAGATTTTCCAGTATAACACTACCTGATGAGACTATATCTCAAGTTATGTTCTATTTTTATTTGTTGTTGAATTTGGGACCCTCAGAGTTATTAAATGCTGCTTGAAGTTTATTCTGTTAGGCCTTAAATTGATAATCATAATTTGAGGCAATAACTAGAAGAAAAGAGGAACATGATAAAGAGTGGCCTCAGACCTTCTCCAGAGTAGGCAAAATAGGGCATGCGCTTGGATCTCTGTTAACAACTTGTCACGTTGCTTCAGTCCTGTCTTCCCCAGCAGCCCACAGCTATCAGCCAGGCTCTGACCTGTAGCCCCGCAGTTGTGCACATGCTCTCCTTCCCCCTCCATTAAACTTCCCCAGGATAAGGAGTAACATCTTCTGCTGTAGGTAAACACCCATCAGAAACCAAGTCTCAGAGACCCCTACCAAAATAATCATGTCATATTATGAAGCAGCTGATGGAAAACCAGAAACTATTAGAGATTAAGATAGGACTAACCAGTATTTATTACTTCTCTGTAGGCTTCAGATGAAACCACACTGATGAAGGCAACTCCCACCCCACCCTCCACTGCTTAATAGCGTCTTACCTCAAACACGTCAGCTAACAAAGCTCCATGTCAATCTAAATGCTTTCATAACCCTGATCTGGCCAAAGCTTTAACCTGCTTTTACTTTTGCAATGAGAACAAGAGAGAGCTGAAGAGCCTGTGAGCACTATCAGACAAGCTGTTTCAGAGTGAGAGGAGAAAAGATTGTGCTAATTCACGCCAAAACTCCAAGGACTGCTTTTGAACAGTTTAACTTGAAGGCCAAGCCAGTCTGTACAGTTCAGCAAAAAGCAGGCTACCTAATATTGCTGAACAGGTCTTAACGCCCAAACTTGTGGAAAGTGCTTTCTTTTTCCCCAGTGTGCATGAATTCTGTGAACACACTTTGAGTTTTTCACATTAATTTGTTATTTACCAGACTGGTTAAATACCATTTGAATACATAATTTTGGAAAATGTTAATGAGTTATACAATTACTAGAGCTACAGCTGGTCACACATTAGTCCCCAGTGAGAAGGGAAGACATTCAGTTGATGTAAACTGGCTTAGCTCCCTTAAAACACTTGAAGCAACACCAATTTATCCAAGCCAAAGATCTTTGTAGAATTCAGACTTATTTACAATCTTTCTGCTGTTTCTTTTTCCTTAAGCCAATCTTTTAATAATGGCAAACATTGTTTCAGCTAGTAGATTATTCACTAAATATTCTTCACTCATTTTATTTTTTTATATTAGCTACTGATTGACCACAAGAGAAGCAGTTTTGCTCTATTTCCTTACGGCTTTGCTTTCAAGTTCAAAAAGCTTTCAGGAATGTGACTTGAACCATTTCAGTCCAAGCACTCGTGCATCTGCAGGTTTGTGCAAATACTCGCATGCTGAGGTATATTGACCAGAATTTTCACAACCAGTTTTATTGATAAAGCTTTATTAAATAACAAATTCTACTGAGAATTAATCTGATCAATATGATTACTCATGGAACAAGATCAGTTTAGATTAAATATATTTGTTAATGCTATCTGCAGCAAATACCAGATGCTATTTATAAGACAGAGACTGAATTATAGGCAGGAAAGACATTAAACTCATGAAGAAAGAGATAATAGGTGATCCTTCTATGATCTCCTGATTTTTTTCTGTCTAAAGCTGAAACTAAGCATGAATCACTTGTTTTTGTCCTAGAGCACCATATGGCAATTACACAAGACTGGACTAAACAAGTTTAACATCTCAAGGCTGCAGCAGAAAGACAGAGGTCCTCCCTCTACACCTCCTTCCCCTCACTTCCAGCTGCATGTTCCCATGGTTTCCCGTGCCCCTGCACTGGAACAAATACACCTATAGCCACAGAACAGACTGTTTCAACTCACTAATCCAGTGAAAAAAATCGTGAAAGAACACCCATGAATAGCTTTTTGTGGCAGTAGTGAATTTAAACACCGACCAGTCTGGTGAGCCCTAGAGCAAGGGCAAAGCAGAGCAAGAAGACAGGTCCTTGAGCTTAGTAGCAGAAGATGGGCAGAAAAAAGGAGAGGAAGCAAGGACAACCTTTTAGTGATGGTCACTGAAGTGGCTTAATGTGAATATCATTTCCACATTCTATCAGAAAGGGGTGCAATCTTTTTGCTTATGCATGCACCATCAGCAGCTGTGGTACATACACCTGCAACACAGTCGCCCTAGCAAATATTAAATAGATGCTCACTTACAAGACAATTCCAGGAGATACACTCCTAAAATATTTAGGAAGACACCCATGCTCATCAAAAGCTTTCTGTATGGTGCCCTCTTTGTATGACAGGTGGGAAGGTAATCTGCTAGTGAAATTACACTGGAAATAAGGCTGTATCTTTCAGTTAATATTAGTTATGCTTCAATGTTTCTAAGTGCCACTTTGATACACCAGTATATGCAAGATCCATGTATACATCAACAGCTATAATGCAGGTGTGACCTAGACTAGCCAAGTATTTTTCCCATTTCCCCACTTCCATAGCCAAGAGGAACATTTGTCAAAGCATCATTGTTTTGCTTGTTTTCAAACAGGGCAAAACTAGGGTCCCTTCATTCCAAGAGTCACATTTACTTAAAATCATTCTGTTGCACCTGAAAAGCTTTTTGAAATAAACATCCTCAATGCTTAAATTGTCCAGGGGGCACAAAACTGAGGAGCAGATGAAGTGCAGTGTGGAAGGCTAGAAGACACAACAGCAAATGATAGGTTTTTTTCTTCTTAAGTTTGCCCTAGGAAGCAGTAAATTGCTTAGAACAGAGGTACCAGCCACGCATGTAAGCCCAGTGCACACCAATTCTATAGGAAATAAACAGCCAAGGAACATCAAATGAGTGGAGAGGAATCAATGAGTTGAACCCTCAGCAACTTAAGCCTACAAAGCACTGTCATTTTCAACTTCACCATATGATTTACCTTGGCTGAGATTCAGATTTTGCGGGTTTACAGCAGCAGATTTACATGCAATGCCAGGGTCAGTGGCCCAGCTGGAGCACAGAGCTGCCCCCTCTCCTCCTCCCCAGCCTGTACCACAGTGTTTCTGCCTTCGATCCTCTGGCAGAGCCACCTGTGAGGCCATAATATACATCAGGTGATTTTTATTGATCCACTACCAATTGCATTGTTGCAACTGATAGAGAAATATGTTTCGGAGTTACGAAACTAATAGTTAGGATTGGCCAGGAACTTGCTTAAACTATTTTTGTCGTCAGAGCTGCTCTATGAAATTGCAGCCTGCACTGAGGCTGTACATTTCTACTGCCACATACCTTTCTTAATGACTTGGGCCTGTCCAAAGCTGTTGTAATATGTTACTGTTATGACCAACATGAGAATGCTCCTGGTTTGCAATAAATTTCAAATTTTCTTCTGCTTTCTCACAAAAGCATTTCACAAAAGCATTCAGATGATCTCACAAAAGAAAGGTGCCTTGAGGGATCTATTTTTCAGAACAAAATGACCAGTTTTTGTTCAAATCTTTGAGTTTTCATTTTTACACCTGTAAAATATCAGTAAAATGTTTTAGGGACAATTGGCCTTTCTTGTTCATTCTAAACTTATTTTACTGATATGACAGTGATTCCCATGGACCTCCTATGGCAATGAAATGCCAGCCAGGGTTTCCTCCCCCAGTAGATTCTGATCTTCTGCAGGGTGGGGGGAGGTGGCCAACTTCAATGTTTTCCAGTGGGATTTTTCCTTTAGCACTGGTAGAGCCTGAGAGCATTTCTGAGGCACATGCATGCAGTCTTTGGGTATTACACTTCCACAGCTTGCTCCTAGTTTCATTAAAATAACTCCACTTTATTCCAGCAAAATAGAGCTACAGCTGATCCTGAAACTACCACAAATTCCTTAGCACCAATCACATCAGGACAGATCCGTCCTTAAGCACTACAATAACTCAGTTTGAAGCACTTTCTTATAACAGTCCTTGATTCCTCCTCCTGAGAAAAACAAGCATCTGCACTATTCAAAATTTTAAAGATAGAGATTAATAGTTCTTCCATCATCAGAGGCTGGCTCTTGCTTTCTTCAACGTGTTAACAGTATGGAAAGGCGACTAGCACTTGATAACCAGACGTCTGAGTGTCCTGGTTTGAGCTAGAACAGAACCAACTCTCCATTTAATCATTTTACTTTTCAGCTAAGTATCTTCTAAGTAACTGCACTTTCTGAAGTTAATGGCATATTTTTGCAGACTGTCTGCTTCTAGAATTGATAATGCTTGATGTTTATAGTTACTACTAAGGATTGGTGTGCAGAAAGGCTCTTGCTTACACTTGTTCCTATAGAAATCAAGGTCATTGCTACATCTTGTGTACCATGGTGGTGTGCTGTAAACAAAATGGTTTTAAGTAAAAAGGTCAGACTTGTGGGGAAGAGCAGATAAGGACAGGTGAGCCAAACCTGACCAAAGTATTCCATTCCATATGCATCATACTCAGTATAAAGCTGAGAGATCAGAGGGATCAAGCTCTCTTTTTTTAACAGCCAGAGTCTGAAGAGGATTCTGTCCATTCTTCTGCTTTTGATACCAATCTGTGAGTTCCCAAATCCAGTTCCCATCTGCCACTGAGTCCAGCTTGGACTCCGAGGAAGTTCAATATTGGTTTTGTATATATTTCATTATTTTCTTATTATCTTTTTCTTATTGTTTCATTAAATCTGTTTTACAGAGTTGTTGGTTTTTTTCCTCTCCCTTCTTCCCTTCCCCTTCTAGGGATAGGGATGGGGTCAAAAGAGACCATCTGCCATTTGTTTAGTGGCCAGCACAGCCTCAACACTTGACATTGACAGGTGACAGGTGAGGAACCTGGAAAAGGTGAACCTGGGTTTCCTTGAAGAGATACTACTTAGCACACAGAGCCTTGAATCTTGGGGATTGTTATTAGACCTGTATATTGTAAAAACAGAGGATCTTTACAGTCAACTGCTCAGTCTTTTAAATGCTCATTGTGTTGATCTATAAAACCTCCTTCTGGATTACATTTGACAAACAAACTGCCACTACTTATCAGGTTATTCTTGTCACTGATGCGACAAAGTAACTCATGAAGGATTTTAAACTGTATCTACTTTCATTCCGCTTGGTGTAGTCTCTAGCATTTAGGGAATAGCAGCATGAAAGTACTTGAGGCAGAAAATAAATGTAGCTTAATAACAAGAATATTATTTTAAAAAAAAAAAACACAACACTTATCTTGGAGTGCCTTTAAACTCAGACTGTCTGTGGAAGTGTAGCATTTCTAGAGGAAATTGGAAAAAGTACAACTCTACCTGTATTAAGACAATTAGGAAAACTGGAATTTCAGGGGTTTAGAAGGGTCAGGTAAAACATAATAATGGAATAAGGATACAGCTGTTAAAAAGACCAGTCTGAATTTTGAGCTGAAAAACATAAGAATGACTTCTAGCATACTAAATTTTTAAGTATATTTGTTTAAATTAAACTAGATGTGTAGCTGCCATCTTAATCTGAAAAATACTTCTTAATAGGCCTTTAGAGCTATTGGGTTAAGTCAGATAAGGAATTTAAGTGAAAAAGAAACAACTACAATCCAAAGCTGTAAACCAGACCATAGCCCAACCTGGCCACTGCCTGACCTCACCAGATGCCCCATGTGTTGCCCCTGCCCAGGCACAGGACCACTCTGGGCTGAGCTGCCACGTACCAGGCTCCCACCCAGGCTGTACAAGGGTCTACAACATCTCTGCATAAACTCCCAAAGCACCCAGACCAGTAGGTTATCTCAGAGCATGTTTATCTCTCTTTGACAGATTCAAGTTTTCATTTAAAAAAAAAAAAAAAAAGTAGATGCTTTATTTAGGGAACTTAGAAGTTCTTGTATTTGACGTATTAAATTAGGGACTTGTATGACAACTGAAAGATAATCAGAGGAGCTAGCATCCATATATTTGTTTCTCAGGAGAGTACTTTTTTAACAAAGACCATTTTTAAAGAGGCCTGGTGAAGCTATGTGAGGTCCATGGGAGCAAGAGGAGCAGAATAATTTTACAAGTTGTCATAGAAGAATAGAGGCTCCTGGCCAACCTTTATTCCTCAAACAGTATATGCATTTTATATGGTTTTCACAGTCCGTAACATCTCTCTAAGGGCTCCCAGATCCACCAATGAGTCATGCACTGACCTCTGCAAGCCTGCTCAGCAGTCCTTGATCATAAGTGTATCCAACAAGGTAGAATGAAAACTGCTCAGCTTACAGTTCTTACCTCTAAATACGATACATACAGATACATACGATACTTATCAGGCACGAAGATAGAGTTGTAATTGTTTTAATAAAATTACCTGAATTATTTAAACTCTTTTTTCTTATTATTTGCAGGGAAAAAACAAACAAACAAAACCACACAAGAAAAACAAGCAGCCCACAAACTGAGACAGTATCTTTCTTTCCTCCCATTGTTAATATTTCATGCTAGAAAAACTTAAATATTTATGTACATTGAGAAAAGTAGAAGCTATTTTATGTCAAAATGCTCTCTCCTCAGAGGAACACCACAGTTGTTATAGCTACTTTAAAACAAGATAGATTGAATACTTTTCTTTTTACTGCAAAACCTGTTCTTGGACCTTATTTCCATCGGCAGATATAAGACCACGGGGTTTAAACATTCAGGCTAAGCCATTTCCCAGACCTTTGGTTCAGAGGGTCTCTTAAGTATAAAATTTTGATTGCCCCTCCTTTTAATCATTAAATCAATCTGGGCAGGTTTTGATGCAAAACTAAGTACTAATCAAAAGATCCATACCATTAAAACAGATGTACAGAAACACTGTCACTGGTTTTCTTAATTTTGACCACAGAAACCCTTTCATTCTAATACAGGCAAACTAAAGATTTTTCTGTTGTTGGTTAATAAGAGTCTACACACCCCATATCCCAATGCAAAATGTTAGCAGAGGCTTAAGTACTGTGAAAATGAGAATGAAGAGAAGGATCAAGTTTTCCAGCTGTGTTTTGCCAGATAGCACCAACCCATGCCCCTTTGGTGCAAACCTGTGTCTAATCATGTTATTCCTGAGAAGATGAGTGGATTAATCAAAGCAGATAGTCTTCCCTGAGGCCTTGATGGAGAAGAACAACTCCAAATTGAAGGAATTCAGCAGAATTCTGGTTACAGGGTTTGGGATTGTTACCTTGAAACCTCTTAGCCTGAGTAGACATGACCAGCTGCATTCAGAATTTCCTCTTCCTCAGCATTACATGTTGGTCGGTTTTAAGTAGTTCAACCCTGGCAACTTTAGACAACTGCCTGCTCCACACACCAGCTATTTGCTGCCTTCTGAGACATCTAGAGATGATCATTGCAGAACCTTGCTGTCACAGTTAAATAATTTGCCTCTTGCCTTCCCTCTTGCACATCCTATTTATTCTACATCTCTGCCAAAAGATTGCCTTCCCAAAGCAACATTGGCAGACGGGGATGTGTGTCTGCACCACAGCCATAATGCATGGTTCCAGCTTCTTTTCTTAAGCAGGTTTAGTTGGGCCACCTAATGGGGATATTTCCCATTGCCCAACACTTCCACTACAATGGCGGTCACCTTGTAACAAGGGTAGCTACAGAGGGTGTGGTGTATCCACACCTCAGATGCCATGTTTTGTAGATGTTATCAATGCAAAGTGGGATAGTTCAGAAGCAACTAAGAGTCCTTTTCAGCTCTTCCTTCCAATCTTTTGTATGGGGAAAGGCAGCCCCTGTTTAGCAGCAGCTAAATCTCCCTGCAAACATGAGTCATAGCCCTTATGAGTCTAAGCTAAAAAGTCAGGTTTTGGTCTGAGGTAGTTTTGGTGTGGGTACATATTGCTTTTGCCAGCTCTGATACAGAGATTAGAAACTCCTACAGAAGGGCAGAACAGACAGCTACAAGGCAGTAACTTCTTAAACTGCCACAGTACATTCTTCAAAGTGATCGGCTATATATCAGTCCTGGGTACACAGTACATAATGGTCTGCATTGCATTCATGAGAAGACACATCTAAAACTCAGCTACTATAGCAGCAGAGAAACTCATTGCTTCTTTTCAACTTAAGTAAATTGGATTGTGGAAGCAGCACAGTCCAGAACCCAGCATCATTAATACTACTTGAGTTAGAATTTTGTGCTTGCCGTGCCATGACATCCCTAACATTTCAGGTTTGCGCACACAGAGACTAAAGTTGTAAGTACACCCTGTGTAAGCTTACCTGAATCAGCTTGAAACCAGCTCAGGCCACTGTTGCACTGATAAGACTACGCTGCAGTGAGAATGGGCAAGCCACTCTCCCTGCTACCAACTCAAACTCATAACTAGCCTTAATCTGTATCAGCAAGCAGATTCAACTCAGCAGTCATGTACAATCACTACTACTGGATCAAGAAACAGGATAGTACTGGCTTACAGTTTTCTTGGTGGGAAAAAAGGACCTCTGGCACCCAGGAGTACTGACTTCCATCAGCATTAGCCAAGCATGAAACCACACCAACAAGCACCAGCAATGCTTCAACTACAGCAGCATTCATGTGGAAACACAGCTAAAGCCTTTCCAGAAGCTAAAGATGCTTTAAGTTGCCACATCTCTATTTAAGGTGTTTCTTACACCAGACTAGCTCAAGCGTACTTGAACAAGCTGCAGCCACTCTTCTGACTACAGTATGGGTTGCGGAAGTGTGAGAAAAGGCACGGTAAACTAGATGGAATTAAAATATCACAACCCAGGTTAGAGATACTATGTCACCTGCAACAATATTTAAAAATAAACCAACAAAACCCAAGACAACCCAACCGCTCTTACAGAGTTCAGAGCAGGTACTGTTCAGAACTCATTTTCATTCCCAAGGGTTGGAGCTTTTTTGAGTGCTACAGATTCTTCACAAATCTCTTCATTATACTCTGCCATTTCCTATATATTGTGTTCATGTCCTGTTCAGGCTTTACCAAGAATCAGACAGGGAATGGCAATCAGAACTGACACTCGTGTCTGGTGAATCTGTCCCACACAACATGATGTTAATTACATTCTAGCCAAATGACATTTTCTATCTTCAGTCAGAGATCAACTCTCAACTATTCCCCCATCTTCAGGTTTGTTTGGGAATTTTTTTTTTTTTTTTTTTTTTTCAATCAAAGAGTATGCCTGGAGGTGATAGATGGATCACAAATGCCATGGCATTTGCCTGTTTTATCAAGGGAAGCATTAGTAAGGTATGAACAGCCTGTGAACACCTCAGTATCTCTTCAGACCTGATCTAGAGCTCTAGTCATACAGATACTGAACTCAACATCAAAAATTTGTACAACACAGCTTGAATTCTAAGATATTTTAATTTGAGATAGCTAGATAGCTTAATTTGAGATAGCTAGAGTGGCAAGAGCTTGGAAAAGAGTCTTTTTACAGGCAAGTTTTCTTTTGTCAGCTTCTCCATAATAGAAATCTTGTATTCAGCCCCCATATCAAAGTTTAAAAATAAAAAAAAAAAAACACCTGTGTGAATACTGGAAAGAGAGAAAAAGGGTCTAAAAGACATGGGAGCTTCACTGCTTCACCTGTATGAGCTACTGTTTGTATATTCCAAAAGATCTTTCTTTATATACATTTTGTTTTAGAGTTCTCTCTCTATTAAATTTAATGGGTTTGATTTGATTTTTTTTTTTAAATTTTGCATTATATGGTTTCTAAAGGATGGCTGTGGTGATGAGAAGCACAGGTCCAGAGTAGACGCTCTGTAACTACACGCAACATGATTTGAATAGAGGTACAAAGGAATCTCTCTGAATCAAGTTCTTCATACAAGAATACTACTTACAAAACATCTTTGTATTCTAATAACGGGCCCTTACCTTTTCAGGCATCATATTTTCTTTTAGGTGAACAAGTGATTAATCCAGTTCAGTCATCTCTGTTTCAGCCCTGAAGCATCCTCAGCAGAAAGTTTGGGTTTATGTAGTCTTTTTCATACAGCAGTTCTTGTCAGCTGCTTGAATGTATGTATCTTTAAAAATAACCCAGGCATAGGTAGGGTCTACACAGCCTTAAACAAGTGCACTGGCAGGTGAAAAATGTGTAATTTAACACAGGATGTTTGAGAGGTTTTCCATGTCTTCACCATAAATTGCTGTTAAATTCCTTTTTTGTTGCACGCTTTACCAAGTGGGTAGCTTGGCAGGTCTGAACATAGAAATCAAAGTATAGACAATCTTGGTATAAGGAAACTGTGCCTGGGATTTGCCAATTCCCACAATGTCTCTTCTAATTGCATTTTTACTCCAACCGATTTGCCTGCAATTAACAGTTCTGCCTCCCCTGTCTTTGACACTGGTTTAATCCCTCAAGAAAACAGATTGTTGCAAAAATTGCTCTTGGCTGGTAGGATAAAGACCTGAGTGCCCTCAAAAAAGGGCAGGGAGAAGAATTCCTTCCTCTGGCTTTTTATTAGTGTAATAATACATTTATGCTCATATCTTTATAGAAATGAAGGCCAGGGGCTTCCCTGGTGGGTAGCTGTTATCATTCTGATACTATCATTTTCCCTCAGACACCTCATCTCAGATCTACGTGGATAACATGCATTAGTCATTTAGTACAGCCTCATTTACATAGAGCACAATGAATTACATTGGCTCCAAGGTCTCGACTATTTAAGAGCAAAACTAGACAAAGTCATGTTCACATGGAGTTTGGCTGGCAAGACTTGCTTTAATAAAATAGTTTGGGATATTTCCAATTATAAATTTTCAGCTTTCCATAATTCTTACCAAGTTGTGTTGATGCCAGGTACAATTAATCCATAACAAAAGAGCACAAGTGGCAAAAATAAAATTTAATAGCTGCACAAGCAGCTTCGTTCTCCTTCCTGCAAACACAATAGAAATCACATCCCAGTTTCCATATAGCAAAGACAAGTTAATTTTCTTCCTGCACCATGTTCTTTTGGACAGTGGTGCTGCAGTGCATGTTGTGGCAGAGCAGAGAGAAACAACAACAAAAAAATCTAAGTATATCCCTTGACCAAATAACTATTAGTTACTTATCATTGCTTCCTCTGTCTTCAATTCAACATGCGCAAACACAAGAAAAAACAAGAGTAGCATCTCAGTGTGTTTTGCATCTGATATCCATTATAAGACCCATACAATAGTCTCAGCTTGAAACCTTAATTGAAAAGATATACTCCAAGCCTCTCCAGCCCAGCTTGCTGTTTGCATCCAGGCCACAATTCTCAAATTCAGCCTTCCATCAGCCTCAGACAACAACTTGCAGTTGGGGATGGTTGTTTAGGAAAAACTCCTGGAGAGCTGCAGGATGTAGTTCTTCCCAAGTCAAACATTAAACAAGCCTGTGAACTTGTAGAATGTGAGCAAAGAATGACCTTTCACAGGTCTACAATATGGCAGGTATGAAATGTGAACAGCCTTATATGGGAATAGCAAACTCCCTAGTTGGCAGGAACAGGTCTCTCAGAGGACAGGGTGGGGTCACTCACCTCTGTTTCAGCCATAAGAGCAAACTGTTTTATATGCAACTCCACTCCATAAATAGTTTCCGTTTCCGCTAATAAAACTCTATCCCCCCCAACTCTCCCATGCACCTGTGGCTGCTTTGCTCGCAACATTTAGTTCTATACGAGAAATTAAGAAAAAGTAGTTTCAATAAGTGTTCTCCAAGCCTATGTTATTTGTGTAATAAGCAGGAATCGGGCAAGAACCGGGATTAGTAACTAACTAGATCAGATGCAGTAGGAGTCAGTCCTCCCACTCCACAGCAGGCCAAAGATAGAAGATACTTGTTTAATGAGGTTGGCAGCAACTGCTACAGTAGGGTGGGGAAAATATAATGCCAGCTTTAAAAGCAAACACCCTAGGATAAATGTGCAGACAAGGAACCTCGTTCAGTTTTGTGTAGCCCCTGATTTTTATTTTAGGACACCCTGCTCCTTCTGCATATCTCTGTTTACCTGCATTAAAGCAGCTACCTCCTTCCCCCCACGCCAGTGGTGAGGTGCTGACAGTGCTGATGTACACCTTCCAGCTACACCTGCCCAAAATGATTGCATATTGCTTAGTGGTACATTCTTCTGAAGGGCACTGTCTGTTAACCCCTTCTCACAGTACATGAATGAGAAGAATATTGCCTAAAAATGATTAATTATCTCACCAGACCCAGAGCACACATACAGGCAATAGGAGAGGAGAAAGCCCTGTGCTAGACCTGGCACCGCAGGCCTTGGAGAAGTTTTGTTCCAATACCTTCCCCCTCCCACACTGAGCTGGAAAGCCAGCCCACACTCACTAACATTCTGACAGCTGAGAGCCACGATCCCACACAGACTGTGGGGTGCTCAGAGAGCACTTGTCTTCAAGGTCACCCTGGTGTTCTCACATGCAAGACAGAGGTCCAGGTGCCTCACTGCTGCAGCTAGCATGGGTAGGAGTGCAGCAGGGCACCCATCTGACAACAGCCACAGTGTTTGAAAAGGAGGGGATACAGAGCCTGGATGGATCACTTGGTACCAGAGCCCACGCTAGAAAAAGCATCAGAGCTGAATTGTCCCAGTAGAAAGCAAACTCAGAAGGACCCGCAGTACGTGCTCCAGGAGGCTCAGCAGCTCATTAATCTGAGGGAGAACCACCACTGCCATGTCCAATGAAACATTTACTACCACCATTATACCATCCTTGGCAGGCTCAGCACCCAGAGTGACAGACTTCCTCCACAGAGTGGAAGGGGACCTTCCATAGCCTGATCTCAATGTTGGTAGTGTTTTTGTAAATGAAAGGTAGCCCTGAAAACTGCTGTGAATTTAGAGTGCTACATGATATATATTTGGAGTAGAATAGTCACTCTCTCCCAACAGTTTGCTGTCTGATCTACATGGCACGTGCAGGGCAGGTAAGTGGGAGGCGATCTAACATGTCTATATTCACACATGCATGAGGAACCACATAGAGTTCAGCTCTGCCCAGTGCCAGACGGGGAAGCAGAGGTTGCAAACCTCCAGAGTAGCAATCCTCAGCTGTGCTCCATGGAAAGACATCCCACCCATGTAGCACAGAAGTGGGAAGAGGCCTGAGGAGTGGAATGCTGTTATTTCCATAAAGTAAGGGCTTTCCCTTCAGTGTTTTTCATATCCTGAACTGTCTAGAAAGCAGAGGCCAGAACAAATGTCTTGTAGTGAAGCACCTACAAAGGAGATAAGTTTAAAAGAACCCTCAAAAGGTAGCTGTTACACTTCCTAGCCAACACCAAGTTTCCCCTCCACTTAACTCCTGTTGCTTTCAAGGCCAAAAGCAGAAATTTCACAGTGCTATCAGCCCACAGCATAATCACTTACAGCAACTTTTTATTTCAACTTCCTCCACCGGATAGCCTTTTGCTGAAAAGCACTATATTCAACTTCAGTTGTAAAAGTACTTGAAATTTGAAAATAAAACCCATAACAAGTAAGGATACAGCAGATCTGCTTTGAGGATTCCTCAATTTGTTCTAGTAAACATTGATGTAGTCAAAAATCCTCTGTTAAGACCAAAAGTAAAAATATAACTACTACATGGGAGCTCTTTGTGGTAAATTTCTAGATTTTTACTTTCTTAATCAAGAATCTACAAACCAAGGTACAAGTTATGGCACTGCTGAGCCTCTTACAGTGACTGAAAACACAGCTCAGGTTAAAAGCCACCGACAAGATTAAGAGCTACATCTGTTAGTAGATGACCTGCCCTAGGCAGACAATCCTTTATAAACTCCATGACCTCTTTAGAGGTTTCAGATGGGAACAACAGGGCACTAATCAGTCACCTGGTGTTGACATTAAAACTTCAAGAGGAACAAAGAAAACAACCGAATTTAACATCCTTTTTATATGCAAACCATGATAAATTGGGAGATAGCAGAAGTGTTCCAGTCTGAATTGTTTATCTCCTTGCAAAGCTGGCTGCATTGCTTTGCTGCTCAGTACAGTATGTTCCATCTTCCACGGTTTTTTTTAGAAGGCACATAAGAACTTCAGAAAAACAGCACATGCTCGCAGAGAAAAATCTTAAATGACTGGCAGATACTTGTGATTTCTGAGCATCAGTGGGGTTTTCTAACTACAAATTGTTCAGCTGTTGCGGGCTTGACAGAATCTATTCCAAGCTTGTTTCCCTGCTCTTTTTCACAGATTTAGAGTCACTGATGAATGCTATGTGTACCAGTCCAGATGCTCTGTTCTAGCAATAAAACAGTTTTAGTCAGCTAACTGGATAAGAAAGCTTAAAATAGTGCAGCCCTTTACTCCTTACAAGCTTAACATTTTCCAGTATACAACACTAGAAGTACAAACCAGCCTGTTTATACTTTACATACATTTTCTGGGGCATTGTTTAATGCTGTTTTAATATTGGATTGAAAGAAAATAGGATTTAACTCTTTGCACTATCATTCTAAACAGTGACCAAAAATCTCAGCTGAGCACTTTTCTATTACAGCAATTACTTGCAAATTAGCATACTGTTGGCATGGATTTTGCCTTTCTTTCCGTTTTTTAAAAGACTCTCTTCAGGGATTTGTCTCATGTCCTAAAGCCAAATTCTATTTTCTAGACTCTCTCTAGACACTGGAAAGAGTCTTACTGTTTGGTCTTTGTCACCTTTTAAATGAAAAGATCAAGCTTTCCCTTATTCCTCAGCTGCACGGCTGACACAGTGTTACACTGACATTACCAAGACTATTCATCCAGACCTCTAAGTTCAGGAATAGAGATCAAAACCTTCTTCAGTGCTAATAATTGCAGAATAAAGTACCAAAATTGCACTCATTTTAAGACCAAAATCATTTTGACATGTTGAATCTCTGAAATCCCTAGTGGCACCATGCCTTTTGGCAAAGCTTGCGACACTAGTCATGCCAATAAAGCAGTTTGAATTGAACTGCATTTTTGCCCAATCCCACTAAAACCATAGTAATTGGTTCAGACAAAGGCTCAGCTGCCTCAATAAGTGCTAAAGCTACTAGCCAATCTTGACAATGTTGGGTTTTTTTAAGCCTGGCAAAATTAAATGTAAAGCAAGTGTTCATGTCACTGGCCTAGGAGGTTTACATAATTCCAACCTGTCTGAATTTCCATGTGTGCTCACATCCCTGAACAGGTTGACTTGTTCCAGCCAAACATGCCAGAGGGGAGAAAGTTGTTTAGCTCCTATACATTTAAAGAAAAAGAAAGGAAAACTGATTAGCCCCTAACTGAAGGGGGCTGTACAAGTACAATCCAAAAATCCTTATAGTAGGAAGACAAACATCTCAGAGACAGAAAAATATTCCCTCAAAATTCAAACCACTTTAGACATCAGAAAAATCCATCAAGAGACACAAAGCTTAAGAAGCCACTGTTCAACATCCAGATCCTTCATCTCATGGAACTACTAGGCTTACCACTAGTTTAGGTTTTTTCCCCTTAAAGGATTTTCCATCTCTAGGAAGGAGTGGATATTGGTGTGCTGCTCAACTTGTAAGTAGAAATATCATACACATTCTCCTTAAGCATTTGGGAAACACTCGCTGTCAGAAGTGTTATATCAGAACCTGCCATTTTGTGACTCATTCAACACATCTGCCTAGATATGGCTGTCATTTTTATCAAAACCAAATATTAACACACTAAGCAATAATTGCTCCCTACACCAGTTTCAAGTGCTGTGTAGAAATGTGTCACCTTCTTCAGGTTTTCATTATTATGTATTATCACAGCACCCGCCACAATACATCTGAACCTCCAAAGCCGGAGACAAGACCTTGGTAGTCTTTTAATCTTGAAACTGTGACAGTATTCTGGCTGCCACATGTGATCCCTATGAGAGATGTAAATACAATTTATTTTCATCACTCCTTCCCAGCAGCAGTTTGACTTTTCAAGGAAATACTGAAATAAGTTTTATTCTACCTAGTGAAGTCAATTATCTGAGTATAGGAAGAGCAGCTAAGTAGATGAATAGGCCGGACACAAAACACTTTTACATTTCCCCTGATTCAGAATTGTATTGTGATCAATCTTGTTTATAAAAAAGAATTGGGGTAACTCTAGTGGGTGATGCCTTCCTCCCTATCCTCTAATTCCTCCAGCAGGACTCCTCTAATCCACTTAGGAGCAGCAATCTTACAGAAAAGAGCCAAACTGATTAAAAGTTCTCCTTCCCATCATTCTTTTTTTCCTTTTGCTGACCCAGCATCTTACACATTCTCCAAGCCTTTTGCCTGCCATGTAAATGAGCAATTAATTCAGTCTCATATTTTATCATCCTGATGAAATATTATTTTCCCTTGCTGAACTCTCATCCTCAGGACTTATTCTCCAGTTCTGCAGTAATCTCTTCTAGGTTAGACAATCTCCATTTAAAAGATATATTAAAACAGAATAAACCACTTAAATTAATTCTTCATCTTATGTTACATACTAGAAAGGAACAAGAGAGCTCTGAATTCAGAAGAGGTATGAAGTATTCTTTTCTTTTAGTCTGCTTTGAGATTTTTCTAAACAAAGGAAACACGATTCTTCCAAGATCTCCCTTATTTGGAGCTGCTCTGTAATTTACTTCTTAGAGAAACCTCTGAGGGCTTGGAGACTCCAGGGATCCTGCAGCTGCATTGAACTGCAGCCCGGCACATTTCCAACCTTCAGAAGTACATTGCGTTATGCTACCGAAATCTTTTCTCCCTGCATCTGCATCAATAAGGTTCAAGAGCATTTTAGTAACTGAAGAGTTTCTAATGTAGCTTTGATCTCTTAAAAGCGTCAGACATACGTACTTCCCCTGGCAAGACTCCTAAAGACATACTAGTCTTACTGTAACCAGACAGGAAAGCAGAACAATTTCCCCTGTGTAGGCAGTAAGGTGCAGTATTTACTATGACCTGGATACTAATCTCATTTACATCTCACTTATTCACTGACTGCAGTAAACTTGGTATAACTAGAGCAATGCTTTCATGAGAGCATGTCTGCAGGCCCCTCAAACTACAGCAAAGTATAATTCTGATTCCAGAGAAAGGCAGATTCTCTATCAAGATTATAAATCTCTTTTAATATGCACATAGAAATAGCAAGTAGTGTTGTTATATTCACAAATACTTACATTCAAGTTATATACGTGGTATTCCTGACAGTTGAACCAATCTGAAAGCTATGTTATTATCAGGGCTTGACACAGTCAGAAACACAGCTATTCTACTCCAATAGCCTCTTGGTTTCTGGCATACATCCTAAGTAGCTGACCTGAACAGCAACAACAACAACAACAAAGCAACCCAAAGCCAAAAACAAACCAAACCAACCAACCAACTAGAAAAAACACCACCACCACCCCCCTCCCCCCCCAAAAAAAAAGAAAATCAACCCAACCCCAAAAATACATAACCTGAAATAAAAAATTGGATTCCAGACTTACAGCTTTAAAAAATTTGTCTGGTCTCTCTGAAAGCTGTTAACAGAGGATCTTGACTTACTGCTAATGTAGAGAGCATGCTCTCTGTGTGAAAAGGGTCTGTACTATTAGGAGTCAGTGATGCCATACACAGGGCAGTAAGTCTTGTCATGGTTTTAAGCATTTGCCCTCAGATTAGTCACAAACATACAGTACATGGTTTCACATTTTCCACTTTACAGAACCCAAATCCTCTAGTTACCATTGCTCGTGCTTAGAGGAATGGGGGCACAGGGAGATGGAAAAGTTCTTGATTGGAAGGGCGTTACTTGCTACAGAGTTATCACTTCACGAAAACCTTAGACGCACTTAAAATATGGTCTGTAACAGGAAGAACCTATTGAAAATCCTCACCTCGACACTTGTGGGGTAGGAAACTTAAAACAAAAATCACTAATCTTAGAGAATCTTGATGTGTCTGCTGCTCTGTACCTTTCCCAACATTAAAAGCAGGAGCACAATCCTGTACCATTCAAGCTCATGGTTTAGTCTTTGGGACACTGTGTTTTAAGAAATGAATGTGGGCTGAAACAGCACCCAGAATCTGAACTTCTGCTTCTCCTGTGAAAGCTAGCCATGTTCTCCTCCGTTAGGCACATGCTCATCAAAAAAAAAAAAAAAAAAAAAAGGACAGGAAGACTGAAAAAAGNTGAGACTGAAAATAGGAGGTCAGGCTACAGATACCTGCTTGAAAACCACTACAAGGGCCAAAGGAGTAATTTCCTTCAAGTAACAGGCTTAGACTCATTATGTCATTTTTAGCCTGCTTTGGCCTACATCAAGACTATACACTTGGGTGCCAAAGAACAATGTAGCCTGAAATTTATTGCAACTGGGGCATATAAGACATGGTAAATAGAATTAGCAATAAACTTTGTCTGTCCTCCATCATCTGATCACCCAATTAAGCAAAATAAAACCAAAAGGAAATAACTAGGGGACCAGTTCAGAACTGGCAAGATCTAACTGAAGGCCAGGGTGCAATGTGCCTTAGTGTGGTGGGTTAACCTTGGCTGAGCGCCAGGTGCCCACCAAGCCACTCTATCACCCCCCCTTTCCTTCCCCCGCTCCCTCCTCAGCAGAGCAAAANAAGGCAGAAGACACCTATGCTTCTTCCTACAGGTCTTAACACCTGTTCTAATAGCAGCTGGGACTTGCTAGCACCATACTTCCGATTAGAAAAGGTAGCATAGATGACCAATGCCTGAGATGCAGTACAGAAGCAGCTGTGAAGTCTGCTTGCATGTGTTAGGAAAAGGCTGAAAGTCAAATCTGCAAAGGAAGCATGAAGTAGTTAGAAAAATGGTGATATGGCAGGATATGCAGAGCACAGAGCGACACAGAGTAAGAAACAGGATTTACTCTTCTTAGTGTGTTGTTTCTCCACCACAGCCTCATCCCTGTTTTTAACAGATGGCATATCAAGCATGTGCTGGGTGAACTTTACTAATGTTTAACAATTTGGAAGCTGGTTTCCTTTAATCTAGCTGTTCATGGAGATATGTGTGACAGTTGTAGTGAGTGAAAGATGCAAGGATGCCTTTCTGGGCTGCTCATAACTTATAAAGAAAATATTCCCTCACTGAAGAAGGCTTAAGGGGGAATTGAGAATGGGAGGAGCTAGGGGTGGAAGCTAATGCAAATAATTGTCCCAAAAGCTTTGGGGGAGGGGGAACCAACAACCTTACAGCCATGAATAAAATCAAGAATAACTGGATGGGAAACCTATATAAGGGGGTTACTGGCTGTAGAAATTTTATGCAGAGAAGTATCTACAGTGTGGTTAAAGCCTTCAGTTAGAGCAGAGAGAGACCTTCCACACTTCCACAGAAGTATCCAATTGCAGTAAAAAAAACACAACCAAACCCACAAACCAACAAACAGAACGGAAAGCACTTCTTCATGGAAATAAAGTACTGTTTTCTTATAAGAGCCAGATATGTTAGAGGGCCTCACAAAGCAGAGGTACAAGTGTAAGCCAAGAAAGGGTAAGCAGCTTGTCTTAGAAGAGAGTGACTCTGAGCTGTCTACAATCTTTAACAGCCAGAGGGAAGCACAAAAGGAGACCAGAGGGAGCCCAGTAATACATAAATTGAAACTGACCATTGGGAGTAGCTGAGATTAAGATGGTATAAAGTTGAACTGGATTATATCAGATGATATGAACCTACCTTTTACTGCTTGCTAAAAGAAAGTGAAAACTCCTTTTGATGCTATGCATCAAAAACAAGCTTCCATTTCACAGCTTCATTAACCAAACATCACCCTTTCAGATATTTTTATTTTAATTTTTATGCGCCTACTATTTAAATGCAAGTTATAAAAGACAAAAGGTCGTGCATTTAACAACAGTTTATTCATTCCAGTGAAGATGCTGCATTATGTAAATGGTAGCTTTTGAAGTTGGAACAGAAATTGCCACAAGGCCCTTGTAGGATCCATTGTGATTTCCTAGGTATTTGCTCTACTTCTATACATGACTGATGGAATTGCACTGAAATAAGGGTTTCTTTGTTGCTGTCAATGCAAAAGGGAGAAAAATGGCAAGTAACAAAAGAGCAATGCAACAAAAGGCTCTAAATGAGGCACTTCAAAGAGCATGGGCTGGATTCACATGACTTATTTCAGCACTGCAAAGGTACACAGACCAACAGGATGACTGAAAGAATTTAAGCTAGGAATGTTTCCCCTATGGTCAGTAGAAAGAAATGGATGCCTCTGAAAAACAATTCTAAGCACTTAACTGGGGCAACTTTGGCTCCAAACAGTGGTGAAATTAAACTTCGGCATTTGATAGGAAATCAGTAGAGTAGCCTGTAACTTACATTAATTAATTAAAACACAAGCGTACTTCAACATCCAGCGTATGACCATAGAGCACCACCTATATTCTCCAGTGGACATCCCAGAAATGAAGTACAACACAGTTGTGAGAAAAGGTGCTAGATCATCCTTTTCACTTGCTGTCATTACCACAAGAAGCAGCTGGCACAGCTGAAGGCTTGGGATTTGTCTGCAGTGCAGAACTAAGTACCTGTGGGGATGTCACAAAAACCAGACCTAAGGATGCTCCTTATGGAGGTGCACTGTTGAAAGGCAGGTGTTTCAACCATGTGATCACATTCCCACACCCTTTGGCATGGAAGGGTACGTACATAACCCATGACCACGTATGGCATCCCAGCAGATGCTATATGAAAGAATGAGTCTAAACCAGAGCTAGAAAATTTAGTTTCACAGATTGAAGTAAACATATGTCAAAGCTGTGGAAGTGTTTTCCTAATGGCAGTAACACATCCTACAAGAGGAGCATCTATCACTGAATGTTTCCCTGCTCCCAGTAGGACTAGCTGGCTGAATAGTGATAGCTGCTCTACTGGAGGTGCAGTATAGACAAGACTGATCCACTGTTACTGACTTTACTAAGCACTTCTGACCTTCCAGTGAGGAAACATGTGACACAGTCCCAGAAAACCCCATTTGAACATTCTCAGGGGGCCGCTGTTTCGATTTGTACCAGTGCTCCGGTACAAAAGGCATGATGAGACCTTTGTCTTCAGAAGCAAATTAAGAAGGCTTTTACCCCACCGTTTCCTTTCCATCCTCTCAGGAACAAGCATGAGACTGACATGGATGAGGAAACACACAGTGGCCCTGCCAGGGACAGAATAAGGGAGTGTGAAATCCTAGTTCAAATACTGTTATTTTTGACTGATTACGTGACAAACAAAAGAGAACCTCAGCACCACACACAATAAACCTATGAAACTTGGCAGATTTGACATGTCTGGGAAGCAGCCTGCTGCCATAGTGATTTTGTTGCTCAAACTGACACGGCTGGGAAGGAAGAAAGATTCAGAAATACAAATAGAGATCAGGGACCCATTTGCAAGAGGATTTAAGAAAAATCGTCTCTTTAGGCAGAACAAACGTGATTGTTTTCAGTGGGGAAAAAAGAAGGAAAATATCAAAGTCCAACAAAAACTTACTAGTTCTTTTAAAACAGCAATAGGAATACTAAATGTAGAATTGCTCTCTATTTGCTTCTGAAGGTCTATTTATAAGGATAGTTGCAGTGTGACCAGCATTTTCTTTCTCCTAAAATGATCCCTGCTGCTACATCAGGAGCGGCTCAAGGAGGGAAAGAAATGAGAGAATATTAAATGACTGCTAGACTTTAACCCCAAACCTCATGTAAACCTTTTTGGCTTAGATAAGCCAAAGATAATAGTAAAATGCTCAGAGAGGACTATGCTAGCACTAGTGGAGATGTATTGGTGCTGACAGTGAAGGAAAAAGGATGTCTTGCAGCATGAAGGCAAGGTGACCATGTTTTAGACCTCCTTTTTAGTGTGAATCCAAGGATGATGGGCAAGATAGAGAAATCTGAAGAGGACTGAGAGTAGTCACATCCAGAAATCTGTTCATTTCTGTTTTAATGTCATACTTTTGATTAATAACCTTTCGATGCAGTTAAAATTATTTCTTGGATCAACAAGTTCAGCAGGTTTGAAAAGCCTTTTATGTCATTATCATGAAGAACCACTACCAGTAAAGACTTTCTACATATGCAGTATTTCCTCTGCACGCTAAAAAAAGTCTGAATTGGAGGCAATCATTTAAATATTTGATTTTCTATAGTGCCTTGTGATAATTATTCTGATGCCGATACTTTAACAGGGAAGGTCAAAAGTCAGAAGCCAGTCACATGTTATCAGGAATGTCCTCTAGAGACTTGCTCTGCTAAGAGTCTTACCCTAATCCTTCCAAGGTATTCCTTAATGCTGACAAATCTGCAGCAAACCCTCTGCAGGAAACTCCTGGGTAGAATATAACACCTACTCAAGTAGCTACTTATTGCAGAAAAGGCAGAATTGAAAAAAAGGAAAAATATTTTTCTTCTTTCATACAATGAGATTTTATCATCTCTTTGTGCAATCTCTATGAGCCTCATTCAACTTTAGATTTCAGATTTTTCTTTTGGTCAGCTTCCAAATTGTACTTTCCCAATGCAAAATGAAATAACATTTAGCCTGTGACCTTCAGCCACAGAGACTCCTGGAACAGACAGCATAATATCAGTATTGCATGGCAAGATTCAAGCACACCAATTACATCACGTGTGCCTCTCAAGAAAGCTCCTACACACAGAAAGTAGCAATAAACAATTTTTCCTACCACCTGCTTTTTTACTGTGTATCACCAAATTTCAAATAAATCCTTGGGGAAAAAAAGAAACACCTAACATATAAAGGGACATCAGACAATATTTTAACTTTTTCTCAATTCAGAGAGAAATGTAAAAATATTTCAAAGGTCTAAAGGCCATCAAGAGGTCAAATGTAGCTGTTTACTCACTTCAAAAAACCAAATCTGTGGGATTATTGAGATAAATAGACTACATAACAAAATTACATACTAGAAGAGAAAAAAGGAGAGAGGATTTCATTGTCGGTTATCATGGTATGAAAAGAAAATGTCTCCATTTAAGGGCAATCATAAAAAAATATAGAAATAGGGTTCAAACAAAAAAAAATTGCTTTCACTCTGCTTAAAGCAAGCCTTATAACTGTGCTGTAGTTAGATTTCTTTTTACTACCCTTGCAAATAAGTAGCATATTGTTTAGATTAATAGACAGGAAAGTCAACATTGACTGTCCATCAATCACCACTGTAGCTAGATAACTGTCCCAAGACATGCTAGAATTATGAAAGGGTGAGCTGTTTTCTTGCCACACTGTTGAAATACCACAGTGAGCCCCAATCTTACTGAAAAGCTTAACAGTCCTTTTCTCCCTGTCTTCTGCTTTTTAATATACATTTTTAATCAGGCAAAGAGGGCTAATACAAATCAAATTATGACTATTAAGCACCTTTCTTGGGGAAGATTTTCAGTATGGCTGGCAAGGAATTGGGCAAACTTCTCCTTTAGCATTAATGAGAGTTTTGCTCCCAGTTCCTCTGCCTTACAGTTACAGCAGCCCCTGCCCCAGCCAACTCCTACAACTTCTAGCATTTGTGTAGTTTAGATTAGGCCCATTCAGCACTGTGAAACATGTAGATTGCTCATTTATAACTGCAGACGTGAGCAGAGGCCCAGGTTGATTCCAGAAAGATGTTTTATGCAAAAACAAGGAAGTAGAAGGTATACAAGAGCTGCTATTAAAGATAATCTCATTTTCCTTGTTGTGTGAAAATAACTTTTTTTCCCAGTGTTAAAGAGGATAACTTCCTCTGCAAATCTCCATCAGTGCCAGATGGGCAGGACAGCCCAGAATAAAGCACAAATATATGAATAGCACAGGTCCTCTGAGGAGGTCAGGAAGGCATCCTGCTTCTCTGCCCCCCCAGACACCACCATGATGCTACGCAGGGTACTCACCTCCCTCCCTCCACAGCTCCTCCAGGCTAAACAAGGGCAGAGCATGAAATTGTCCCCCAGCACTACTGGTGGTGGTATTGATTAGCTCAGGGATGTTAAAGCCCTTCACTGGAACCAAGAGCTCACCACGTGTGCCCACGTCACACTAGTGTTATGAGGAAGCAGGTTACTACAATGCCCACATCTCCTTGTAAAACAGTTTTCTGCTGTAGGAATACTGCGAAGCAGTCATTGACTTATATTTTTTTTTGTACTACACACAGTTTGTTATAGAAGAAAAGCAACTGCCAGAACTTCATTTTTGTTTATCCTGGCTCCATAAATGACAAGATTGCCAGTGAGCAGTTTCACTGGATGTTGCTTTTGCCCTTTTGACTCACTTTTCCTTCTGTGAGAGGACTAGAAAATAGGGAAATTAAAAGTTGGCACATGTTCCTCTTTCCTTCTTGAACTCAGAAAAGGCTTAAAAAAACCCCCCACAAACCACTTTTTAGGCATTATGATCAAGCAAGAGCATTTATGAAAACATGCATAGATTTCATACACTTAAGAGTATTAAACACAAGTATTTTAGAAAAAAAATTCTATACATGGAATTGACAATAACTCATAGAAAAGACATCTTCTATTGTTATAGAATTCCATAGTTAGAATACATTTTCTGCTTTTGTATCTATGAAAAGGTCTTAAAAAATAATTTTTCCCATAACATTTCCCTGTAAGAAAATAGATCTCCTTTTTCCTGATTTTATTTAAGGTTGTATACTGCAAAAATAAATAAATAACACTTCAGAAACACATTCCTTTAAGCAGGCAAGAACTGAAGCAGTAGCTTGGTGTAATTTCACATGCAATGCAGAAATCATTTGTGCAAGTAGAGAGATTTGAACCTCAGAAGGAATGAAAAAATTTAAAGCTTGGAACCTGAACACACAACCTGAGGTATTCAACTGCCTGCTGAAAACCAAAAGTAAACAAATGAACATAGCACATAGAAGCTTTTACTGCTACCTCTTCATAAAGAATACTTTCCTTCTAAGACCAGCAAGAAACAGAAGCGAGCTGGCAAAAAGATGAAATCCCTTTACACACAGCATTTACGCTGAGAACACAAGCAATAAAGAGAATGTCAACTGCAGCAGCTCCAGCCTTGTTTGTCACTAGATTAACTAGAGAGCCAACAAGGACAACGACTCAACCATTCATGCCTATTAGGCTTGCTGTGAAAGGCTCCATTCACTCACCAGCTGGCATAGTGGAAAGCTATCTGAAGATGTGAACAAGTGGAAGGGCTAGAAGCAGCCTGGCCCTGCTGCAATCTGAAACCAAAGCTGCAATTAATTATATATGGAATGCAGCCAGGCACTTCTAGCATTGTAATCAAATGGGACCACACAGAGAAAAGAAAATCCTTTATCACATAACATGCACTACAGAAAGACAGTTAGGGTTCTGCAATAGCATTTTTTTTTAAGTTCTTTACAGCGCTATTCCTGTTGACAGCCTATATGAGTTTATACCTTGAAACTTGTTCAAGTTTGCCACTTTGGTTTTATTTTCAATAAAAGGCTTATGTGCCTATTTACCTATACTTCTACCACTAAAATCAGCCTCTTTATAGATTTTTTTCTTTCATATATGCTTTTTTCCCCTCACACTTATAACAATAATTTTATACTATTCCAGTTCTTTTACTCTAAAGATATTTAAATCTTCTGGGTCATCACTCAAACTCCTTGCAAATCACAAATCTAACCTAGGAAGTGACTGAGAGTCTCAGCCACACATTAGCATAGTCTACAGAATTCAAGATGCTTGTAGGCATGTTTCAGACGATTTCACTCTAGTGTAAGTCTCCAAGACTGCACAACCATTTTTCCTTTAATGAAAACAATGTTAAAAGTGTGGCTCAAAACAAAATGGCAACAAAAGCAGCTATGGTCAGCCAGCATGATGGAATCCCCAGCAACATCACTCACATCACAAAAGAGGCAGCATTCCCCGTATTTATGGATATGTGGGACTAAGCTTTTATGTTCCCATCATGATCACCATCAAACACTGTTACAATAGCATTTTGAGTCTGTAACAAAATTAGGACCCCAGGGTGTATTACCTGGCATACATACTTATAGTAAGAAACTATAAGTAAGTAACACTCTAAAATCAATGGGAAGTTGATGGCTTCTACAGAAGTGGTCTACAGCCTGCAGAATCGCATAGAAGTTATCCAAGGATGGGATACTACTTCAAGCTTATTTTTTTACAGTGCCAGTATGTCTTAGATTTCAAAGTACTAAAATATTGAACAACAATTAAACACTTTTTGTGATCAATAAAAATTGTGAAGCCAAAGTGAGGTACATTGACAGCACGGGTTGTGAGTATACGCATCCATTTTGCTACAAATTAAAAAAAAAACAACCTTTGAACCTTAAAAAAAGGGCAGCACTGCAACTGCCATTACTTATTACGAAGGTATGCTATGCATTCACTGTGCAAAAAAACTGTATGATTCAATGCCATACTGAAAGCACCAAAAGGTTGAACCAGGCCCAGTTCAGTGCTTGCAGTATAGCTCTTCTTTTACTGCCTAGCATACTTCTTGTTGGCAGATGTTATTTTCACGAACTGCCAACATGTGTTTTGACTTAGGGAAGAAGGGGCTGTTTCAGTGTGCATTCATGGATACATCCACAGCTAAAATATGCAGAGATCCAAATCCCCACATAATACAGCACACAATAGAGGACCACTTAGCATCTCAGGAACATTGGGCTTATTAGCACAAAAATACATTATCTCCTGTTTTCAGGCAGCTGTGGGTTGGGCTTTTTTGTTGTGGGGTCTGGTTTGTTGTTTGTTTTTGTTTTGTTTTTTTTAATGATTTTTGCTTTATTTATCACTAACTATTCAGAGTCTCCCTAAGACCACAATATGTCAAAGGATCAACCTGAAAAGGAGAAAGGGAAGTTACAACGACCAAGTTGGGCAGCACCAGCATCCACTGAAATGGAACGAGAGCCTGGCAGAGGACCCTGCCATTGAGGTAGTACAAACAGGTATGCTCACATTCCTTTCTGCTGTCAGTAGCCTCTGCACAGGTAGGTGGAAATAGGACAAGCAGCAGTGGGAATGCAGAGAGAGACAGAAGAAAGGCATCCCTTAGGAGCAGAGAGCTCTGAGCCACAGCCAGAACACAGGTGGCTTAGTGCTCTGACAAAAAACCCCACACAAAAAGGGGGAAGGAGACACACAAAAGGATCCTTTTGGCAGAAGCCTGAAGTACATCACCTCTACTGTATTGTAAAATTTGAACAACTTCTTAGAGTCAGAGAAATATAAATACCTCCACAGCATGACTGGGCAGCAGAAGCAGGTGCCTCCCATCACATGAGGGCAGACACTCCTCCCCCAAACACAGCCAAGGGCTCTAAAAGGAGCCCAAGTAAATACATCTTTTGCTTGGTTGGTTTCTAACCTCATCTTGGGTATTACTGGGGCAACCTAGGGTCCCTCAACTGCACAAAATCCCCCTGCTAAAGATTGAAAAAAAGTATTATCATCCTTCACAGACAGATAAAGGCTAAGGGCTGTATTTTCCACATGATTTCCAAAAAGTAAATAAGCACCAAATGGGATTTTCAAATGCCTGTAGGTACTTAAGGCTACTGATGATTATGCAGAAAAGGGAAGCAAGGCAAGAAAACAGTGCTATAAATCCTGGATAACTAATAATTTGAATTGGTTGTGCTGGATTTGAAGCACATGGAAGAAATATATCTGCCAGCCGACCATTGTAATCCTCTCCTCAGGGGAGCAGAAGCAACATTTTTGACCATATAAGTATCTATATATACACATATAAACAGACACACACACCCCCTTTCAGTCCTATTGAACTGGAGAACCTACAATATAACACGAAAAACACTTTCAGACCATTTGTCCCGTGATTTGGGAAGTGGAGGAGGAACAAAGGCCCAAACAAAAAATTCACATACAACACAAACATTTAATTTCTAAAAATTGAAAAATTGTCACATTCAGCTGGACTGACCACTTGAGTTTAGAAAGCCAGAACTCCCACATTCTGCTTTAGGATTTAAACTCTCACTAAAGTCAAATATCAGATACGGATATCATGGGCAAATGTAACCCAATTCAGTCTCTTGCTTTAAATGAAGAAGTTAGGAAACCCACTAGCAGCTCAACATGATGCCAGTGGGGAACTTGGCTGCTTTGTACCACCAAAATTTATATCAATGTCCAAACCGAAAAAATGAAGGGTGATTAAACAGGGCAAGTGTGATAGGTGGAGAGTGAAGGAGAGGAAGTGAGATAAGATGCTGAAATAAAACACCAATTCTTCAACAGCTTTCAGGTGCTTGAAGACAACATAGTTTGGCTACAAAAGTCCCACTTACATTGGATTCCAGTTTCCAGAATGCAAAATTAACCACTGTACCCAACCATCTCATTTTTCACAGTGGATGTGAAGCTGAACCCAAAGCACTGCAGCCCAGGGCCAGTTATACAGCTGAGAGGCCTGGTCTACAGCAGAAGACCCCCTCCAGATAATTCTGTAACATTTTAAATTGCTTCTAAATTTTCATTTATTTAATCATTTTCATTATCCAAAGGAAAAGAACACAAAATCTGTGAAGACTGGAATATAAAAAAAAAATAGCCTCCTGTGCTTTGATAATACACTTTCAAGTATTCCTGCAGGAGGGAACTCCTTCCTCTAGTTTTCGTTAAAATGGCTTTCTTTGTAATCAGAGCAAGAAAAGCCTGTTAGCACTTCACAGTAACCCCGTTTCACACAGGATTTGCTTTTCTTGTGCCCCACAGAAGTTACTTCAGGAGCTCAGAGAGCTGTGAAGACCTTGGGATGCAAAGTGCCTGGCTCCTATGGAGGGGGAACAATCCTCCCACCCGGGCAGCAGCTTCCCATCTGCGCACAGCTCCAGCAGTGACTTCTCGACATTTACTACGCCAGCACAACCAACCTTGAATAACGTGTTTATAATATCTAAAGAAGAAGAAAAGAAGTGCTAATGAGAAATCAGCTCATTGTCATCTCATTTTCTTCACATATTCAGTTATTTGTCATTTGCTTACGTCTTCTGATTGACAACTTTCATGCCAGCTGCTAGCTGAATAGGAGCTTTCCAGTGACACCTAAATAGACTGTTTGTCTTCATTAGCGCTTTGTATAAATTCATTCAGCAAGGACTCCCAGACTGTCATTAGGCGGGTCCAGTCTTTCAAGTTCTGCTACCACAGTCCAAGATGTTTGCTTTAGCAAACTTTCCCCTGCTTTTGTTAGTTTGACATAGAAGAACCAGTTTCTATTACCCTGAGTTGTTTTTAGTGTTGTGCCCCACCACTGTGGTTCCCAAGCATACTTTCATGCTGCGCTACAAGGGGAGAGGGGAAAATGCACATGCACTACATCTTGGGGTAATAGATTTCATCGTATTGAATTTATTTGCTCTCCACCTTTCTTGCATAAGACAATTTAATAATTAATCCATATCAACTAGACGATTAAACACTAAGGAAGAGAGAGACCTAGCCTGACCTTTGATTTTTCTGCATGAAGAGACTGATGATGAGATTATAGTAAGTGGATAAAAATGGTATATAACCTCAGTAGCTGAAACTGAATGAAAACAAGCATGCTTGGAAAAGGGCATGCAAAGATGGAAGTCAGGCTTCAGAAGCAGAATGTTGATATTCAAGAGAAGCAGCAGCTGTTTTCACTATGGGGTGATAATTCAAAGAAAATCTTTCTCAATAGCAGATCTGATCCTCTACTCCTACCTATAAGTGTAATAGTACACATCAAGCTTTTGCCTACAATTGACCACCTTCTTAGACTATTCATCGTAGGGAATATATGCTAACCATAGGATATATGCTATGCATTTCCCTTCCAGGTGTTGCCCTTCAAAACAGTCTGTCTTCACAACAGTTCCTAAACATTACCAAGAGAAAACAGTCCTTCAGGACAAGGCCGCACTCTGCTGTTGTGCTATACACTTATGTAAGGCACTAAGGGGTTTTAAAGGGAACCACACAAGAAGTGATGAAAAGAAAGACTATTGCCAGCAATATTTAGACAAAAACAAAACAACCCACAGCCCACAAGAAACAAACAAACAAAACAAAAAAACACAACCACCCAACCAAAAAAAAAAACCAACCCCACACTCCACAGCAAACCTTGCTACCCCTAGTTTAAAAATATAGGGCTAGATCATCAAAATTCCTGTCTCATTGTCAAAGACAACAGTTGTTGCATCTATATGGCATGTTTAGCTTAAAATAAGTTGGTTATCCACTGTATTCCAATATATTTATTATATGAATCTATTGGAGTAATGTTCTAGGGTAACTTCTAGCTTGGACAGAGATCATTTAATTCATCCTTACTTACACATGTCTCACTGCTAACATTTTAGTGCAAGTCCTATGGTATCTGAAGTTTGATGGGAAATGAAAATTTGCTTTCATAATATCTACAAGAACATTTCAGCCTTCATTTAGTTTTGATTTAAAAAGAATTACTTCTAGCTTTATCACTTTATGGCTGTGAAGAGAAATTTGAAAGTATCAGTGTGCTCAAAGTCAGAGGTAAACAGGAAGAGAACATGTTATTTTAGGACACATTTTCAAGGGAGGTCAGCATAAATGACATTTCATTGATAAAGAGGATAATGTTTTAAACATTTCTGTAATTTACTGTCACTTTAAAGTAGAGAAAATTCAGTAAAAATAAAAGAGAACTTAAAGACTCTTCTAGAAAACAATTAACACCAACTAGTTCTCTTGATAAAAAGGGAAACGAGATCATTCTTAATAAATTGTGTTTACTGTCAAAGGTAAATTTTCCAGAAGAAAAAAAATAAGCATTGCAAGAGTTCTCACACACAGTCTTTGAAAAAAGGATTTTTTTCTTAATTTAGAATGCTTAGAAATTTTTTATTAGACTTTCAGAGAGCACAGCCTTATTTTCAGTCCAAAGTACACCACATAATTACCTTTACTGACAAGAATATGACACCCATCTATAAGAAGGGCAGGAAGGATGATCCGGGGAACTACAGGCCTGTCAGCCTGACCTTGGTCCCAGGAAAGGTTATGGAACAGCTCATCTTGGGGGTGATCACATGGCAAGTGCAAGACAACAGGGAGATCAGGCCCAGCCGGCACGGATTAATGAAGGGCAAGTCCTGTTTAATCAACCTGATCTGCTTCTAAGATCAGGTGACCCGCCTAGTGGATGAGGGCAAGGCAGTGGATGTTGTCTACCTGGACTTCAGTAAAGCATTTGACACCGTTTCCCACAGCATTCTGCTGGAGAAGCTGGCAGCTCATGGCATAGACAGGAGGACTCTTCACTGGGTTAGAAACTGGCTGGATGGCCAAGCCCAGAGGGTGGTGGTGAACAGAGTGAAATCCAGCTGGCGACCAGTCACAAGCGGTGTCCCTCAGGGCTCAGTTTTGGGACCAGTCTTGTTTAATAATTTCATCAATGACCTGGATGAGGGAATCGAATG